>JAVBJF010000842.1:0-37409 GCA_033439095.1 Pseudococcus viburni | reverse complement strand
GGGGAGAGGGCCAGGGGGGCAATTTTTCACATGAGTACTTACATCCCGAAATTTCTCATGAGAAGATATAAAAATGCATGAAATCTAAGATTTTTTTTAAAAAAATCACTGGATACTTTTTATGAGATCCTTTAGATGCTCCTCTTCGGGCCAAAAAATTAAAATTCAATTCTGAATATTTTTGAGCTCACCCAACTCCCCCTTGCCACAAAGAATTGAAAATTCAATTTATTTGCCTACAGAAAAATGTCAAATTAAAAAAGGAAAAACAAGTATTTCCAACGCAAAATTAAGTTTGAAAAATGAAAAAAAATTATTATGCCAGGATGTCTACCAAATCAAGCGAATGAAAATTCGGATTTTTCCGGGGCTAAAAATTCAAAAATTTCTTCACATTTTATCCCCCCCCCCTCATGAAAATACATGCCTCAAATTTATAAATTCAAGCAATCCCCTGCCATTTTTTAGTACCTAATAATACCAATAAATAAAACAGTCAATGAGGGGTAAAATATAATTATTTTATGGAAACAAAACAAAGAAATGTGTTAAGACCGAACGAAGCGAGGGCGAAAAGATTTCTGTGAAAAATATATTCAAAAGATCCACTTTTTCCTCATTCATATTTTTCAAAAAATGGCCAATAATTGTTGAATTCTGTACAGTTCCTATTCCCGCTCCTTTTGTTTCAACATCGTGGTGAAGGGCATCATAGCATTTCTTTCTCATTACAGCTCAGTAAAAAGTCGGTTTCTAAAAAAACTTGAGATTTTTAAATAAAATTTTGCAGAAAGAAAGAGTTCAAAGTACCCCCACGAGCGTAGCGAGGGAAAATTTTTTTTGAATAAAGACATGCATTTCAGTATCAATTTTTATTGTATGTAAGTAGACATATATTACGGTCAACAAAAATTACGAAAATAAAAAATTTAGACAAAAGACTAGTAATCCGGCCCGAGCGGAGCGAGGGCGAACATTTTTTTTGAATAATTTATAATAAAATAAGCAAAGAAACACTTTTCTGAATAATTTCATATTTTTTTTTGAATTTTCGAAAAATTCCAAAATTCCCTGAGTTTTCCTGACTTTTCCAGACCACCAAACTTCCCTGACTTTTCCCGTTTTTCCAGAGAATGGACACCATTGTTTTGTTGAAAAATCACTACTTTTTTCACTATCTTTCTACCAAAGGGGTACAGCCGGGTAAGAGGTGAATTTTGGCGTTGGCTTCGATTTTTTAATTTAACTTCCCACACAAATTTGTACCCTTGATTAAAAAAAATCTGGAAAAATGTTGACCCCCCCCCCTTCGGAGTTTGGCCATTTTATTGCAATATTTTCAAGAATTTTTAATTTCAACGGAAGTAAAGGAAATTTTCTGTTTTTTGGTACAAAGTTACATATCGTAGAGATGTATTTACGATAATTTTTTCAACAATTTTGGTGCACTCTTTGAAAAATATGCTAAAATAACAACATTTCTGTACGGTTTATCGCAATTCTGGCCCTTGCGGCATCGAAATCGCCAAAGTGAATACGAGAGGTGAATCTTCGTTAAAAAACACTTTCCGGATATTTCAAAAGTGGTCGCTCTTCGCTTATTATGGTGTTTTTTTTACGATTGAACCTTCAAATAGCCAAAAAAAACGTGAAGGAGTGCACCAAATTGTTGAAAAAATTATCGTAAATACTCTCTACGACATGTAACTTTGTACCAAAAACAGAAAATTCCTGTACGAGATTCGTTGAAATTAAAAATTCTTGAATAAATTTGTAATAAAATGGGCCATAACTCCGAAAGGGGGGGGGCTCAAACATTTTTCCAGATTTTTTTTACCATCAAGGGGTTACAATTAGGGTAAGTTTAAATTGAAAATCGAAGCCAGGGACAAATTCACCTCTTACCCGGCTATACCCTTTTCAGAAACCTCTGAATTCACCCCCTCAAAAAAAAAATCAACGAGATGAAATTTATTGCAGAAAAATTTCAAATTGGGGAACAAAATCAGTATTTTAAATCAATATAATGAAAAAAATTAATGCATTTCGGCATGGACCCTGTCATAAGAAAAAGTGACTTAGATCCAAAAAGTTGGTTTTTGCAGGAGAGCAGTTTGTCAAGTTTCAAACTGAATGGTTGACCAACCAATGATATTGAACTAGGTGATTTTTGAACATGTTCAGTAGGTAAGAAATTGGAATTCAATCATCGTATTTTTTTTCATTTTCCCCCCCTCAATTTCAGTGTTACCAACGCAAAAAAAATTACCTAAAAATACATTTTTTTTTACAAGTTTTGATTCTTTTGACGGGAAAACGCTGTAAAATGGAGCAGAATGACATATACTAGGTGTACAACCCGTATTGCTTTTTTACGCCTTCTTTATAAGCGTTCAAGTGCAATTTTTGGAGTAAAAACGTAGAAAAATTTTGGTAAATCGATTTTTTTTTCAATTTTCAATTTTTTGGCGGGAAACACTGTAAAATGGAGTAAGTACATAGATGTCATCCTACTCCAATACAGACTAGAGATCTATTATATTATAATAGATCTCTAGTCTGAATTGTTTTTTTAAACCTGTTTCATGAGCGTTCAAATGCAATTTTTTTTAGTAAAAAAATGGGAAATTTAGGAAAATCTTATGGAAAAATGAGTTGATTTTTCTCTCTGAAATGTTGGAAAAGGTATAAAAATCTAGGGTCACGCTAGTGACCCCCCCGCCCTACAATGTCAAAAACGTAAATGAAAACGTCGGAACCGCGTGACACTTAATATTCTCTGAGTAATTCGGGCACAGTTTCCGTGATTTTTTCGAATTTTCTAATCGTTTTTTTTCCTAAATGAATTAATAAATTTGAAAAATTTCAACGGCAATATTATTTGAGACGCAGCCAGGGATACCCGACCATATGTCGGAAATTTTTTTTTTCGTTTTTTTGGCTCTTTAAGTAGTACAGACTTGTACCTTTCGAATAGCGCAACCCGCATTAAAAAAGGTTGAGAAATGAATTTTCTATGATTTTTCAAAGTTTGTCAAAAAATGATTTTCAAAAATCAAAGTTTTGAGAAAAACGCAAAAAAGAAACAATTGGAACTGTTTTCAATGAATAAAAAAAAATTATGTTTCTGTAAACGACTTTTCTCATCGGAAAATGATTTATTTACGCTCCTCTTACATCACTTTAGGTCATTGACTCCCTTCCAGAAGTTGCCGGCATCGAAATCGAAACCATACCATATGTCAGGATTGTCGGGAATCATCTTTTTTCAAGAAATAATGACATTTTTGGTACAAAATTTGTTTTTTTAATAATCGTACACCGCTGTAGTTCATTAAAACGAACCTGAATTTACGTGCATTGAGAAATACAATCATAGTGCAAGTCAAACATACTTTCCAACCAACGGTGAAAATCATGCTTTGAAAATTAGTGTTTCAACAAATATCCGGATAATCAAATGAGAGTTTCAACGGGAAAAAATTGAATTTTCGATTTCGATAATCGATTTTTCAATTTCGAGTTTTCGATTTCAATAATTGATTCTTCAATTTCGATTTTTCGATATTTCGATAATCGATTCTTCAATTTCGATTTTTCGATTTCGATAATCGATTTTTCAATTTCGATTTCGATAATCGATTCTTCAATTTCGATATTTTGATAATCGATTTTTTCAATTTCGATTTTTCGATTTCGATAATCGATTTTTCAATTTCGCATTTTTCAATTTCGATTTTTCGATTTCGATAATCGATTTTTCAATTCCGGATTTTTCGATTTCGATAATCGACCTTTTAAATAGGGTTCGTGAAAGAATTCGGGAACTCTCGGAAAGTTCACCTTTTTCGGATGTTTTTTCGGAGCTGTTCGCAATTTTTCCGTGGATATCCGGATAATCCAAATAGTATTTAGGTATTTGGATATCCGGATATTTGTTGAACACTACTACGTTTTCAATAATAATGAAAGTTGTAAATTTTACATATTTTTAGTAAATTCCGACATATTGTATGGTTTCAATTTCTCAGAGGCTTCAGCAAAATTCGTTTTTTAACCAAGAAGATGACACTTTTGGGACCTGAACCTATTCTCATATGAAAAGTAGAGGTTCATAGTATACAAATTGATAAAAAAAATTTTCATATTTTGGTCATTTTTTTCTTAATTTGCGTTTTCTCGAAATTTACTTTTCCGACATATGGTCGGGTATCCCTGGCTGCGTCTCATTTATTTTTCAAGTTCTTTCTTTTAAATGTAAAATAAAATTGATCCATAAAATATTTGCGGAGATATGGATTTTGGTTTTTGTTCAAAGTTGGTTGTTTTGGTACTTAGTTTACCAAAGTTTGGCAAAATTGGTCGGGTCAATATTTTTTGAAATTTTGGGATGGGTATTATTCCATCCATGCGGAGATACTGACGGAGGCCAAATTTTGAAAATTTTGAAAATTGACCCTTCACCCCCCCCATTTGGAGCCCCAAAATTTTGAAAAACAGAAAATTAACCAAAATCGTGTTTCTTGCGTGAAAATGCATACACTGTCGTAAATTTCAGGAAATTTGAGAACTTTTTTTAGCTTTTTATAGTAAGTCATAAAGTTTCTAAAAAAATGTGAAAACTGACCAGTTGAAGCTCCGATAATAAAATAACTGTTATTCTTTGACTTCGGCAATAGCAAAAGCGATTGAAGACATGTTGAAACTATACATGTCTAAAATCTCAAATCATTTAAAGCTTTCTAAGCTTGTTATCCTTGTTGAAATTTGTGTTAATTTCACTCATCATAAAATTGCAACACAACATTTGAGATAACGAAAAATATCACAAATCGATTTTGTTGTATCGAGATATCGATATAATCGATTTTATTTCGATTAATGATACTGTGTGATAACAGTGAAAATAATGAGAAGTTTCACCAGTTCACCCTTCTGATTATTATTCTGTTATGGTAGTAGCTACCTAACAATTACTGCAATTACCTAATTATCAAACGAATTGGGTGATTGATAATTATTTCAGCTATTTTATGAGTATAAGTTGAGTAGCTACATACCAGTACACAATGATTATACTTCTTGAATAGTTGAAATATATGTACTTTCAATCATCCATTTGTTCCTAATGAATTGCAATACTTACTCGTAACGTAGCTACCTTGAATCCAATATTTTTAAATTTCTGTAGAATACATCATGAAACTATCATTGTGTACTCGTATGTAGCTACCTGAGCTACCTCAATTTTTTACGTACCTCATCAAATAGCTGAATATAGGTACTATATCTACTTTTCAATCATCCAATTTGTTCAACTTCAATGATTAATTGCAATACCGTACGTAGCTAGAGCTACCTTAACCTAATATTTATGAAATTTCAGTCGAATACATAATAACATACTTATAGGTGGTAAGTAAATTGTAATTATCGCTAATGAATTTTATCCGAAGCTGGCTAAATAACACCAGCGCTTTCGGATAAAGTTCCTTAGCGTATACAATTAATTTATCATTTATATTTTAGATTATATTTTAAAAAATTTGATGTATTCTACTGAAATTTCATAAATATTAGTTAAGTAGGCTATGTACCTACGAGTATTGCAATTAATCATTGAACAAATTGGATGATTGAAAGTAGATTGTAGTAATATTTCAGCTATTTGATGAGGTAGCTGCATACGAGTACCAATAGATGTTCATGATTTAGGTATTCTACTTACTGAAATTAAAATAATTTGGATCAAGTGCTACATACGTATACGTACGAGTAGTATTGCAATTCATTAGGAACAAATTGGATGATTGAAAGTAATTATCACCATTCAATGGTATAATCATATGTGTACTGGTATTTAGCTACCTCAACTTATACTTCATAAAAGCTGAAATATACTATATCAATCACCCAATTCAACATGATATTTATGAAAAAAAATTTCAGTCGAATACTCGAATTTTTCTAAAATATAGTGTTAAATTGTTATCGCTAAGGAAATTTATCCGAAGCAGCGGTCATTTTAACCGGCTTCGGATAAAATTCCTTAGCGATACAATTTTTCTTACTTACCACTTATATTTTAGAAATTTGATCTATTCGACTGAAATTTTTCATAATAATTAGGTCAAGGTAGCTACGTACAAGTATTGCAATTTAACATCGAACAAACTGGATGTTTGAAAGATATTTCAGCTGTTCATCATCCAACTTGTTCGATAATAAAGTGCAATCTACTGTAAATATAGCTCTGCTTACATTGACCGCAATATTGTTGAATTTTGTTGAAAAAATTTGAAGTTCAAAAAATTTACAGAAAAAAAATCTGAGTTTGAGAATTTACGTTGAAAATGCAGAATTTGAAAAAATTTATAGGGGAAAAAATTCCGATTTGAAATTTACGTTGAAAAAATCATAAAAATGTAAGAATTTGAAAATTTTGAGCAAACAATTTCGACTTTGAAAATTTGCATTGAATAAAATTTAGGATTAAAAAATTTTACCGTTGAAAAATTTTGAAATTCTTATTTGAAGATTTACATTGAAAAAATCAGAAAATGTAGAATTTGTAAATTTTTGAGCAACCAAATTTAGACTTGAAATTTTGTGTTGAAAAAATTTTTGAAGCTTAATAAAATGATTATACATGAAAAAAAAGTTGGAGTTTGAAATTTAGAGTGCAAAATCAAGCAGATTTGAAAAAAAAGTTCAGAAAAAATTTTAGTTAGGAAAAAAATTTCATTGCTGAAAAATTGTAGTTGTGAAAAAAATTAGTTTGAGAAAAAAATTTCAAAAATTGAATTCAAATAATTTGCACACTCGACTACGTATAAAAAAACTGATATCCGCCAAAAAATTCTCCAAAAAAGAAGTAGTCCCCGCCCTGTGGGGGAGAAATGCAAGATATTTTTTGTTACCCTATGATGCGATTTAGCTAACTTATCTACGAATAATACCTATCTAGTTTTTCAATTTTTTGTTCCTCATAAGTATTTTGGTAATAAAAGTTCTGAATATCATGCAAAATCCGCCCTGAAAAATATCCTCCCCCTCCCACATGAAAAAATTTGATGATAAAATGTTTTGATACTATAATAGTATATCTGTCCAGAGTGAGCAACAAATTGAGCAATCTACATTCATCAGACACTGCACAAAAAAAATTTCCCATCATTCCAAAACTTTAAAAAATTTTAAAAAAGATCTGGGGCGGACAGAGCTCTCACATACTTAATCTTAGCCCTCTAACCTCAATCTAAAAGCTTCTGTTCGCGCCCAGAATTTTTTTAAAATTTTTTTTAAATTTTGGAATTGATGGAAATTTTTTTTTGTGCGTGTCTGATGAAATGTAGATTGCTCAATTTGTTGCTTCACTCTGGACAGATTTATACTATTATAGGTATCAAAACATTTTGATCATCAAAATTTTTTCATGTTGGAGGGGAGGATATTTTTCAGGGCGGATTTTGCCATGATATCAGAACTTTTTATTACCAAAATACTTATGATGACTTTTCAATTTTAGCTTTTTACCTCGATGCGTGTGCAATGGGCGTAAACCTATTCTTTCATTTTTTCCGGAAAAATGTTCTGCCCTAAAATGTAATTTAAACTTGAAATTACGAAATTTCGGAAAATTGTGCTTTATCGATCAAACAGTCACCAATTATGGATTCATCCGCGATTATAGGTGCTGCAGTTCGTATGACCTATTTTTATGGGCTTTTCTCCGGCGCTGGAAAATTCCAAAATTTTTCGGTGGCTCCGAAAAGATCTCGAACTGCTTCCTCATCGATTCGGAAGGTCGAAGATAGGATATATACCAAATTTCAGTTTTTTTTTCGTTGATTAGATCGAATTTTCATATTTATCAGGACGATGAAATATTTTTAAATTTCAAAAATTCATCAAAATTCGAGAAATGAACTTCAGCACCTGAAACTTTGGATACCTAGGGATTCTTTTATAATGTTCTTTCGATTTATTTTTGTTTGGGCTTAAAATTTACTTTGAGTTGAATACCTCCCCTCGTGAGAAAAAAAAATAAGGAATTTAGACTGAATTTCCTTGTGCCGCAATTCTGACTATTTATCAGTGACTTTTACTGATTCAAAATGATAGGGAAAAGTCTATATTATATAATGCGCAAGAATTTTGAAAATTTTCGCGCGAGAAAATCACAGACACCACACACCCGACCCCTCGAGGTTGCCCAGTCAATTTCAAAAAAGTGAGGTCAATCGTATCACACAGACCAACATCCTTTCACCCTCCCCTTCCACTCGTACCAGAGATTATTCCAGTTTCCAAGGCAAATGTTTTTCATAGTATCAGCGATCTTTAGATTTTTTGGGTTGGGCTGGGGAGATTTGAATGAAAATTGATACTTTGAAATTTTTTAAAAATTTTGTTGTAATCTTTTTATGAAATGGAAAATTTTGTTGGCCCGAGCGAAGTGAGCAAGGTAAAAAATTTTGATGAAAACCGAATTTTCCCCAAAATTCGGTCGTCAGAGGAAGTAAAAGCTTCTCCCATTGCTTCTCATTAAATACTTTCTTGTTCATTTATCTATTAAAAAACGAATATTGCAACTTTTTTCGCCTTCTATGTACTTTGTAAAGCATTTGTTTTGCATGCTTACAGGAAAATGCATTTGAGACCAAGCGAAACGGGGCAAATATTTATTCCTAACAACTTAGAAATTTCAATCACCAAATGTCCATTTTTTTCAACGAATGAATTTCAAAAAAAAAATTTCTATTAGCCTTGTGAATAAGAAGCTAAAAATTTTTGAAAAAATTATATAAATGGTACATAAACAGATTTATTGAACTGAGCGCAGCCAAGACGAAAATTTCTATCAAAATATGTTCAAGCTATTCCGAGCACAGCGAGGAGAATTTTTTGGAAAAAATAGCATTTTCAACTAAAAAAAAACCTGCAGTTTTAGTCAATATTTACTTTTTTTCTAATTTTTGTACTAATTTCGTAATTTTGTACAATTTTGATGGTTTTTGTACTTTCTATTGGTAATTTTGGAATTTCGTGCTTTTCATACTTTTGTGCTATTTGTCGTAATTATGTGGAAACCCGCCATGTTTCATCATACCCATATGTACCGTACTAGTGCATGATTTCTCCTAGCTGATTCTTCTGCGAGTTCATCTTTCATTATTACTTATCGAAATATATTTTTCCGGAATCTAAAAAGTTACTCATCCTCGTTAACATGTACTTCTTATTTCAAACCTGAAAATTCGTAACTCACCTGAAACAAAAAAAAAAAAGTTATTAATTTCAACAAGTTAATAATTATGCAATGCAGTTTTACTTTTTGTTGACTTGGGATGATTTTTTTTTGAAAAATCATTTCAGAAGGATACCGCAAACTGACTCCTTTTTTGGATATTCCACAATCAGCTAATTCCCATGGGATATTTCTAGCTTTTCTTTCTCACAGGTTTACAAACAAGGGGTTCCTCCACCCTTTGAACCCTTGGCGTTCAATTCCATTTAAACTTTTTGTTTTCAAGTCCCCCCGAGGTTAATGTGAACAAAATCTAATCATCTACGAATGGGGGACATTTGTCCTGAAAATTCTCCAGAAAAGAATCCGGTAAAGTCTACATTCAGAAGCGCACCAGAATTTCATAAGGGAGGGTTGGCGGAGTGATGGTAGAGGAAGAGGGAAGGGGGAATTCAATGAAAAAGTTGCGCCTGTTATTCCTCAAATAGCGGTGGCGGCCCTAGCGTAGCTAAGGCAAAGAAGAATTTGAAAACAGAAAAAAAAATTTAACATGATTTCGAATTAATAATGTTGGTGACAGAGAAACGAATATAGTTTTCCCGAGCGAAACGAAAGAACGAAATTTTTGAAAAATCATGTACTTGAAAAATCAAAAATATCATCTTTGTGATATTTAGGGGAGAGAAGGGCTAGAGCCCCACAGCGCTTCCATGGTTGTGCCCCTGAACCATAGGTTCAGGTGAGCATGTAAGTTATGAATTTGCTATAACATTTTGATAGGAGGTATATACGGATATATTTCAGCCTGTACGAAAATGCCATACTGAGACGCGTATTACAGATTTCAAGGTGTATTACACGTTTTTGGTGGTCACAGTTAATGATATTTTTAACGAGAACATTTACATAAATAATAATTTTTTATATACGAATTACACGGTTGTGGGAATTTTTTTCGCAGCGTACACACGACCACGTTACAATTACATCGCGATTCGACGGGTAATCTTATGTATGCGTAAAGGTACTTTAAGCAAGGATTACATTCTATGTAAATTTCAATATTGGATTAGCCGTCGCTGTCCGTACATTTTGTGTGTGCGTGTGTGTTTCTTTTATGTATTTCTTAAGGCAGTCAGTACGCAATGTAATAATAGTGAAATACTCGCGTAAATGTACGTAAAGGTATACTGAATAATACGTGAATACACAATAACGTCTGACAAAAATAAACAATAGATTAAATATTATAAAAAATTCCCGCCATGTTGGAAAAATAAGACAGGTTTCATGGCACGACAAACTGGAGTTTTCCAATTTTTTACAAGTTAACAAAGGTGATCATATAATTCATTGAAATGCCTTCTCAATCTTTTTTCATATTGTCACAAATCTCAACAATAATAAATACCCGTGATTTTTCTATAAATTTTTGATGTTTTATTAGATGTTCATAAAGTATATCAATTTCGCAAAAAAAAACAACAACCGATATTTTTCAAGTCTAACAAAATATCACTAGTCGGTGGTTCATTTCCACATATTTTTTGAGAAACATTTTCCCTGGAAAAAATATGGATTCTAACTCAAGTTACAAATTTAGGAAAACTGTGCTTTAATCGATCAAATAGGTTCACCAATATGTGACCCTGCACAAAGAACCCCATATAGGTGTGCGAAAACAACTTTTCGAGAAAAACATGTTAAACGAGAACATTTTTTAAAGTAATTTTTTGTAAAATAATGAACTATTATGGAATTTTTGGGGATTTTGAACGTTATGTATAGACCCAATCAACCAGCTCACGTGAATTTTGAAGGGTTTTCACATAAGAATCCGCCAAATAGAGAGTACCGCCCAATTTGACCACCTATATGGTGTGTTTCTTTGTAGCAGGTCATATAATATAGGTAATACATGATGATAGACGAAAACCAGGGATAGAGACTTTTTGAGGAAATTTTGCAAGATCACAAACAAAATTTGATGACTTTTTTAGAAATTTCTCATGAAGTCGACAAATTTTGGATGCAAACGTCCACGAAAAAGCACGAAATTTCGTAAAAATACTAACTTTGAACAGCAAGAAATTTTCATTTTAAAAGATATAGAACTTTTTTTTTTTTAGGCGACAAACCATTAAATATCGAACTATTTTACTTATAAAATCATAATTTTTCAAATCTAGCCCTCTTTTCATTGGGCAGATATAAGCTCGACATATATATCAGATAAAGGTTGAGGATTTCGCGTTCCCTTCAATAACTAAAACGGTGATTTAAAAAAAGAATAAATTTTAGCTTTTGATTAATTTTCTTGAAATGTTCAACTCGCTTTACTTGGGCTTAAGTAAGTTCTACAATAGGGTTTGTGCAAAATTTAGATTTGCTGAAATTTTTATGTTTAAAATACGTGATTATAACTTCAACGAACAAAACCGCCATCCAATTGGTCCATCTAGATTCGAAGAAATTGACCATTGAATTCCGCAGATTAAGCGGGTCGCGAAAATTCGTTGATTTTTCAATGCGTACTTGATCCTTATTTTATTAAGGATTAAGAACGGTAAAAAATATTCTAGTTCGAGTTATTTATGCTATACAAGAGTCAAATAATCCCACTAAACTAATGGATAAAGGTTTAACAAAGTAGAGGAACTACCACATCTGAACAAATTTGATTGAGAAAATTATTAAGAAAAAATTTGAGTTGATAAATATTGACAAAAAACAAATTTTGATTTTGGGAAAATTGAAAGAAAAAAATTTTGATTGAAAAATTATAAAAGAAAAATTCGAGCTGAGGAAAATTGAAAAAAAAACAAATTTTAGTTGAGAAAATTACGTTTGAAACAAATTTGAGTTGAAATGAAATTGAGACAAAAAAAAGTTGATAAGATTAAAACAAATTTTAGTTGAAAAATTAGAGAGAAAAAATGATTTGAGAAAATTGAAAGAAAACATTTGAAGTTTGAAGAAAATTTACTTCTGAAAAAATTTGAGTTGAGTAAAATCACGTCTGAACCACATTTGATTTGAGAAAATTATTAAGAAAAAAATTCGAGTTGATAAATTGAAAAAAAACAAATTTGACTTGGAAAAATTGAAAGAAAAAATTGATTTGAGAAAATATATTCAGAGAAAAATTCGAGTTGAAAAGTGAAAAAAAAAAAAAAAACAAATTTGAGTTCGGAAATGAAGAAAAAAATTTGAGTTGAGAAATTGGAAGAAAAAACACAAAATTTTGAAAAATTACACGTCTGAAAAGAATTTGATCTGAGAAAATTATAAGAAAAAAATTTGAGTTGAGACAATTGAAAGAAACGATTTGATTGAGAAAATTGGAGAAAAAATCTAAGTTTAAAAAGTTTGATTTGAAAAACTTATTAAAAAAAAAAAATTTCGAGTAGAGAAATTAAAGGAAAAAATTCAAGTTTAAAATTTTACGTAGGTTGCAAAATTATAAAAAAATTTGAGTTGAGAAACTTGAAAATGAATTAAATTTGAGTAGGAAACTTAGAAAGAATGATTGATAATTCACTTTAACACCACATCATGGAAAAAACTTGTAAAAAAATCAGCAAAATCGATAAAGTCAACTTCAAATCAACGAAAAATTGAAATTGTGCGTTGAAATCCGTTATGTTCGCGGCGCCAATACTAGGAACTGACGTCACGGGCATATTTTCGTTGAGGCGTCGTTTTTTTTTTTCTTCGAACGGGTTCAAAATCGTAGGAGCTTTAACAATTTTTTCTCGGTTCTACTCAATCCGATTTGATTGCGGTTTGTTTTGTTGACTTTATAATTGATCTTCTATAACATATTTCAATTTCAGCCAAATCTAAATTTTTGGCACCACCCTATTCATTTTCAAAATGATGTATGAACCTTCTTCCATTCATATCGTCAGGCAAATTGAATATTTTCAAGTAAAACAATTTGCCCTTCTCATTTATTATTATCGTGGGACTTGGTGTGACAATCTCAATGGAATTTTCAAAAAAATTTTTAGTATTTTTTTAGACATGAAGAGGAGGCGAGTAGAAAAATAGCGTATTTTTTGGATGTAAAGAAATAGCACTAAATGTAATGAAGAAATTTCAGCTTCTAGAACTGCTTTTTACTTCAAAATTTTGCGGGGGGCCCTCGCTTCTGCTCCGGCTCGATAACTTAGACACAATTCGTTCCTCAAAATGATAGTATGAACTCTTTCATTCGCAGAATTTATATTTTGAAACATGAAAAAATTTGTTCCCTCAATTTATCAAGGGGCTGTAGTGGCGATTTTCGAATGGAATTTTTCAAAAATTATTTTAGAGTACAGATCGTAAGGAGTATATAGTTTTTTTAGAAGTTAAAAATGTGACACGAAAAATGCACGAATTTTTTGTCTCTTCCGTTCACATACGACTGTGAGCAAATTTCCCCCTTTTTAAAAATACACAGTCGGAAAATTTTCCATTTTCGCCCCAAATTTTTGTCCAAATTTCGTCTCTGTACACGATTATGGGTAGTAAAGTTCATATGGACTATTTTTATGGACTATTCTCCAGTGCTGGAAATTCCAAATTTTCTGGAGGCTCCGAACGTATTGAAACCGCTTCAAACCGTTCAAGAGGTCGAAAATAGGTATATACAACTTACAACTTTTTTTCTTCGATTAGATCAAAATTTTCATGTTTTGCACAGGGCGATGAAGTAGTGTATTTTCAAAGCTTCAAAAACTTCAGCCAATATTCGGTAATGAACTGTAGCACCTGAAATTTTAGATATGGGTTACATTATGATGCACTTTCGATTTATTTTTTCGAGACAAAATTTTACTTCGAGTTGGATACTTCCCTTGTAACCTTGTAATTTTTAAAAGTTATACAAGATGTCAATATGTACAAAATGTGACGCAAAAAAAATTATTTATCCCAGTCCAAAAACTGATAACATGTTGAAAATAAACCAGCCTATACGAATTGAATGCAAACTACGAAAAAAAATCAGAAGGAATAGAAGGTGGTAAGAAAAGAACAGAGTAATTGGCTGCCTGATACCTCTACCTATACATTGATAGTTTGGTACAACTAGTAAGTACAAGAATAAACTTGTGATATGTGCATCACTCGAATTGATAAGTATAGTATTCTCGTGGGAATGGGTTTCTAAAGTTGAAAAATGTAGGAAAAAGTTATATGTAGTCACGAAGTAATTCCATCTCGCTCTTGAGGCATCAATTAATAAAATTCAGTTTGTTTTGCGAAAAAAAAAAAACCTAAAATTTTTCAATTTTTTCATTCGAGTATCTTCCAAGTTAACCCCCTTCGACCTTTAGAACAAAGCTATCAAAGATAAGTGATTTTTTCTTCAAAATTATATTTTTTCGGGAACCTTGGTTCCCCGACACTTTCGAAACTTGTTGGAAGTAAAGACTCGAATAGTTCGAGATTAGATACCTATTTTGTATATTGGTGTCAGACAATGACGCGGAGCCGATACTTTGTGTCACATCCCGAGACCGAGTTGAACTTTGTAACCCAATCAACCTACTTTATTGTAGATATTCGATTGCATAAACGCATCAAATTCGAACGTCCGATAACGGCGCAGCAAGTTGGACGTTCATCTCGTTCGTGATGATTTTGATCTACTGAATCAAAGCTTCGTACAGCGAGTACTTGCTGTGGCATCACGTTTATACATATACCTACATACAGGGATCTGGGATAAAGGCACAAGGGAATGAAACTTCTCGTTTTAATCCTTTCAAGGCACACCAAAATCAAAACCTCTCGTGTCATTTAAAGGTACCATACACTTCAAAAGACAACCACGTACCTTTTGTTCATTACGAAGAATAGCAAGAAGTCGAGAGTCGTAGCCACAGAGCCAAAGATCAACAAAAGAATCAAAATCTGAGTCTGGATGGGATTTTTTTCAACATTTTCCTTTTCCGATCAAGAATACAATATTTTTCTGACTCGCTGAACTTTTTCTTTAAAAAAAAAACATCACCATTTGATCAAATTTTCAGATCAAATTTAATTCTTTCACATAATAAACTTTGTCATTAGTTCGCTCCATATTCTAATCAAGTGCCTGAGATAGAGAAAAGTGATTCCAAAAAATGTTAGTTAGTGTTTTTAATTTTTCAAATCAAATCTTGGCAACTGATGAATTCACAAGAAATACGAAAGTGCGAGTAAATTAAAACATTAGGAGGAGAGAAGCAAGCAAGTTCAATATCGTATTTTAATACCTACACGAAAAAAGAAAGAAACATCAACAAATGAAAGTAAACTACCCATTTTTATTTTTTAAAAAAAAACGAAAGTACAAAATGTTATGAAAAATTATTCAAAAGTAGAAAAAAGTTCGAAATTTGGCTTTTTGCAAAAAGTTTCGTTACAAAAATTTTCAGGGACTTGCGTGAAATTTATCGATTTAGAGCATGAATTTTGATTCGGGACAAAAGGAAACCATAAAATGCCAAAAATTCTAATTTTCAGCTGAAAAGCCCGAAAATAGTACAAATTTTCATTTTCTTAATTTATAGTAGACATTCCGAACGATGAATCCTGTTCTAAAAACTTGTTTCAATAGACGAGTCGATAAAATCGAAATTTTATGGGAGGTGCCAAATTTCAAAGTGCCTATAGGCGCAAAACATCTCAAATCCGGCTCTGCTACGAACTGTACCTAATAAGTACTTAATAGAAAAGTACGCGCGTTGTGTTATCATTACTGTATGGTCAACGGTACGCGTACCTCAACCGACCTACGTATTGACCTTGAGTAGAAAACGATTCCGGTGCTAGATAGTGAAAGTATCGCAGGATTTGATGACTTTGGTAGGAGTACGATGCAATGGACTCGGGAGGTGCAGTAGCATTATACTATATTTGACCACAACTAAATTTATTTATGTATATTGTATAGTTATTCTGTACGTACAACACGGACGCAGGTACGTGAACTATTTGCTTGCTCTGTCTGCGTGTTCGTACGTTTTTTCAAGTTTCAACACTTACGTAATGTTACGATTGTCATCGCGGAGTCATACAGTTGTTATTTGCTCAGAATACCAGATTATGTGGACTGACGCTCTGCTGATAGTTTCATATACTTACATCGTATCACAGGTGTATTCGAAAATATACAAGTACGGTTACAAGATACAAGAAATTAGAAATGTTGCCGAAGAAGCCGACCGTTTCTTATAAAACATGAATTTTGTGTTTGCGGCGCAATGTTGTAGAAACATTGCTAAAATGTTGCCGAAACTTTAAGAGTGAAAATCTGCGGAAAAATTGCTAAAATATTGCAAAAATACTGAATGTTACAAAATTCTCGCAGAAATGTTGCAGAACCATTGCAAAAATTACAAAAAATTTCTACAACGCTGCGTAAAAGCCTTTGAAATGTTCAAGGAAAAATGAAAAAAAATTTTGTAGAATCATTGCATAAGATATAGTAAGAAACATTTCGAAAATGTCGCGAAAATAAGGCCAAATTTTTGCATTAGAAATTTTTCAAAATATCGGAAGAACATTGCAAACATGTTGTAAAATTATCATGAATTACAAGGCGAAAATGTTATTTAAAAAATTGCAAAAATTGTGGAAAAATTGATGAAAATGCTGAAAAAAATATTGCATAGGATGTTACAGAAACATTTCAAAACTTTCACAAAAAACTGCTAAATTGGGGCAGAAATGAAAAATTGTAGTGAAGACGTTGCAAAAATGTTGTAGGTACATATAATAATAATTGTGAAAAATAGGTACTGCAAAATTATTGCAAAAAAACGTAAAGGCTGCAAAAATGTTGCAGAAATGTTGAAGCGGTGTTGTAACAATGTTGAAGTAATATTGCAAAAATGTTGTGTAATAATAATAATTGTGAAAAATACTGCAAAATGATTGCAAAAAAAACGTAAAGGTTGCAAAAATGTTGCAGAAATGTTGCCAAAGTGTTGTAAAAATGTTAAAGCGGTGTTGCAAAAATTCATCAAAAAATGTGGCAGTAATATAGCAAAAATGTTACATAATAATAGTAATTGTGAAAAATACTGCAAAATTATTGCAAAAAAGCGCAAAGGTTGCAAAAAATGTTGCAGAAATGGTGCCAAAGTGTTGCAAAAATGTTGAAGCGGTGTTGCAAAAATTTACCAGCAGTAATATTGCAAAAATGTTGCAGCAGTGTTGTAGTAATGTTGCAAAAATTTGCAGATATGCTGTAGAAACGTATAGCGATGTTGCAGCAATGTTGCAAAAATTGTTGGATAATAATAACTGTGAAAAATACTGCAAATTCATTGCAAAAAAGCGTAAAGGTTGCAAAAATGTTGCAGAAATGTTGCCAAAGTGTTGCAAAAATGTTAAAGCGGTGATGCAAAAATTCATCAAAAAATGTGGCAGTAATATTGCAAAAATGTTACATAATAATAATAATTGTGAAAAATACTGCAAAATTATTGAAAAAAAGCGCAAAGGTTGCAAAAAAGCGCAAAGGTTGCAAAAAATGTTGCAGAAATGGTGCCAAAGTGTTGCAAAAATGTTGAAGCGGTGTTGCAAAAATTTACCAAAAAATATGGCAGTAATATTGCAAAAATGTTGCAGCAGTGTTGTAGTTATGTTGCAAAAATTTGCAGAAATGCTGTAGAAACGTTGCAGCGATGTTGCAGTAATGTTGCAAAAATGTTGGATAATAATAACTGTGAAAAATACTGCAAAATCATTGCAAAAAAGCGTAAAGGTTGCAAAAATGTTGTAGCGGTTTTGCAAAAAATGTGGCAGTAATATTACAAAAACGTTGTAGAAATGTTGCAAAAATGGAAAAAATTTCCAAAATGTTGAGGAAATGTTGCGAAAACGTTGTATAACGTGTTGAAATATTTCTAAAATGGTGAAGGAAAACTGCTAAAATATGTCGGGAGGATTACAAGATTGTCCCGCAAACGTTGCAAAATCAACGAAAAATTGGTAAAATTTTCTAGACTGTTGCGAAAATACTGTAAAAAAATTCCCAAACTGTCGCAAAAGTGTTGCCGAAAAATTGCTGCAAAATCATAACAAGAAGAATTGCTAAAAAATTGTGCCAAAGTTACAGTAATATTGCAAACGATATTGTACAAAACATTTCAATAATGTTGAGTTTCAGAAATGTTGGGGAAATGTTGCAGCCATACATATGGTGTCCAGTGACGGCGGGGAAAGCTGAGTCGGCCCCTAGAGCAATAATTTTCCGGGCCCTTTTTTCAACATCTTTCCTCTCCCCTAAATATTTTTTATAGTACATTAGTTTGACACACTGAGTCCTACTTGTTTTGGAAATCGATTGAGTATCATTGAAGAAATGACGGTTTTTGCGGCCAAATGATAAACAGACATAATAAATTAAAAAAATAAAATCAACAGAAAGTATGAAAAAATCGAAAAAAAACGCGAATTTTTTTCTTTTTAGACAAAAAAATGACGAGAAAATCACAATTTTCAGGCATATTAGAAAATAAATTGAAGAATTCTTCAAAAATATATCTAAGTACGATTTAAAATCTCTTACCTTAAAAGAAAACTTACATAATTTTTGCAAAAATCGTTTTTCAGTTTTCCAATAAGTTTTAAAAACCTTCCCCAACACAATTTCACTCAAAAAAAATTTACCCACAATATCAGTTGGAAACCCTTCTTTCGCTTTCACTGGATAATGTTGATCGAGTTGTGACATTGTGTAGATCTGAATCCAATCAAAATGTTACGATCTTGGACTTGTACCATGGATTATACCTAACCACAATTTCCGTTTCAATTGACGATTGCCAATTCCAATTCCGACCAAATATCAAAATTCACACACTTACCGCTCAACCATAATTTTCCTATAACTTTCTGTTGGATTCCCAAACAGGTACCTATCACATGCGGCGTGCATAAATTTACATAAATATGGAAACAATACGACCGGAAGGTTCGATATCCTATTTTTCTCATAACGTTACACTTTATCGCCATATTTTCTTATTTTTTTGGCGAGAAAAATTCTATTAACGGAGCAGCGCGGCGGTGTAATTTCTCGTCATATTTCCGCTTTAGCCAGTGCCGGCCTACGTCCGATGTACGGAGATGCGTGATTAGATCGAAAAATAATCCCAACGCGTAATTGCAGGTATCCGCGGAGAAATCGGCGACTCTCATCGAACTAATTTCATGCATTGTTTTCAGTTTTTTAATCATCGGAATTGAATCATGCCATAGTACGAAGTTGGCCGCGAATTTTACGATTTCGAAACGAAATTAGCAATTTTATCATCCAATTTAATTCCTTACAATCGCAAATCTGCTTTTATTTTGAAAAATTTTTAACCACAAAAGGTTTACGAGACACTCCCATTGGTAATTGAAATTTCAACGCTTATATTCTCTCGAAATTTTTTTTAATTCGAACGAAAAAAATCATTATTAGATTGAATGCAATTTTTTTTATTTTTTCATCAAAGGCGATCATACTGATATGAATTACGCCCCGTGTCTAATCGATTATCATATCACACATAAGAATAATATGTTTTTCATCAATGTTCCCTCGTATATCTACGTACGTACTTCGTCAAAAAATACGAAAATTTTTGAAATTCAATTCAACGCCTCGCCAAAATTGCCGAATCATACGCAGATACCAGACAGGTAAATAATGTAGGGAGTTCGGATTAATCATTACCGAGCATTACACGTAAAACGAATTGTAATCCTACCGTGGTATGGATAAGGAGGAAGAAGAGAGAATTCAGAATTTCTTTTCAAGGGCAATGGCAGTACCTGCGCCTCCTTCTATTGCAAACAAGCAAAGAATGAATTGCAATTTTATACAGGTTTCAACCGAACTTACAAAATTCTCAGCACCTACCCAAAGTAAGTAGTTTTTTACCAATCTATTTATGTAAAACAGGCATCCATATTTTCTCAATTATGCACTTTGGTATAATTACGTCAGAATACTTCCATCTTTGTTTCTCATTTTCATCTCCAAATGATTCATGAAATAAAAATGAAATTTTCACTGTCATCTTCATCTTCCGAATTAATTTTCCAATACCTACTATTTACTTACCTAACATTGAAAAAGATCAAAATGAGAAATCTGTACGATTTTTTTTGAATATTTTACACCTTTTAAATCGAAAGTACATCATAAAAGAACAAAACTTTTGATCCAATCAACGAAAAAGCTGAAATTTGATAAGTACCCTATTTTCTACTTCTTAAATCGACTGGAAACGGTTTCAAGACATTTCGTAGAATACAGAAAATTTTAGAATTTTCCATTCCCATCTTTAAATTTTTTCCAGAAAAATTTTCTGCCAAAAAATATGACTTAACTCGAGGTTACGAATTTCGTAAAATTGTAATTTAATCGATCAAATAATTCACCAGTATGGGTAAACTGCGGTTGTAGATGCTGAAGTTCTTATGGACCATTTTAATGGCATTTTCTCCGGCATTGGAAAATTCCAAAATTTTCTGAAAACCCCCTGACGTCACGAAACCGCTTCCAATCGATTTGGCAGGTCGAAAATAGGGTATCTACCAATTTTTAGCTTTTTACCTCGATGCGTGCGCAGTGGGCGTATTTTTAAATTTTTCCAAGGAAAATTTTCTGCTCAAAACTATGAATTTGAACTCCAAGCTACAAATTCGGAAAATTGTGCTTTAATCGATCAAATAAGCCACCAATATGGATAATTTCCGATTATAGGTGTTGAAATATATATGGAGCATTTTTATGGGCTTTTCTCCAGTGCGGGAAAATTACAAAATTTTCCTGTGGCTCCGAAAGGTCTTGAAACTTCTTTCAATCGATTCGGCAGGTCGAAAATAGGGCATAGACCAAATTTCAGCATTTTTCATTGAATAGATCAAATTTTCATATTTCGCAGGACGATGAGGTAATTTTGAAATTTCAAAAATTCGTCAAAATTCGAGAAATGAACTTTAGCAGCTCAAGTTACGGAAATGATGGGGTAATTTTATGATGTATTTTTGATTTATTTTTATTTCGGCTCACATGGGAAGTGCACGAGGGGTAACGCTCCAAAATTTTTTTATAGGCTAGTAGAGCATCACAAGAAACTTCCACAGCTAAAATTTTAGCCCCTGAAGTTTACGGGGGGGGGGGAGGATTGAATTTCGAAAAATCCCCTAATACGCTGAAAAAATGGCAAAAATCCAATATGAGAAAAAGAAAAATTGAAATAATTCAGCAACTTATGGCGTTTAGGACGTAATTCTTTTACCGCACGAACTAACCTCGCCTCAGGCCATCTGCAGAAGAGGCACTCGCTTGGATCCGCGGGTAACATCTTGAGGGCGAATTTTCACTTATACCTTATAAGCCGATTTTTCGAAATTCAAACCCCCATACCCCCCCCCCCAGTCAATTTCAATGGTCTAAAATTTCAGTTGTCAAAGTTTCTTGCGATGCTCTGCAAGTCTGCATTTTTTTTAGGCGTGTCACACCTCGTGCACTTCTCTTGTTAGCCTTCTTGTGAATTTTTTTTTTCAAGGATGAAACACTTTAAGTACCTACTCTCTTATACTCCTAATAGTCAGGTCTCGATTGATTCTTATTTAAAACACTAAAACAAATAAATTTCGCTTGGATGCCTATTTTTCCTCCCCCTCCCCTTTTCTCAGGGACCACCACAACATTTCAAACGTGTTGTCCGCCTAATTATTTTATGGGCCGTATAATGAAAAAATGTTTAAACAAAAGGTTTTCCTCAACACCTGATGTACATTTTCATTCCTCATCAAAATCCATTTTGGAGCAACTCCTGCTGCCCAAATTTGGAAAAGAAACGTTTTTTGAGGAAACTTCAGAATCACGTTTTCTTCATTTTTAACGAAAACTTTTGGAGATACGGAAAAATTTGTAACCACCAAAAGTATTCTTTCAGAATTAAATTTCCTTTCCAATAAACTGTTTCATGACCATTTTCTTCAACTTTTCCTAACAGAGTGGACCTCTCCCCTCCCCTTTATCTCAAAAGTAGGACCCACCAAAAAAATTTGCTCCAAAATGAATTCAGATACCAAGTGAAATTGTACACCACATTGAAGAACAAAAATCGTTCAAGTTTTTTTTTTCAAGTGTCCAACTTCTGAGATAAGGGGGAGGGGGAGAGGTCCACTCTGTCAGGAAAAGTTGAGGAAAATTGTCGTGAAACAGTTCATTGGAAAAGAAATTCAATTTTAAATACTTTTGGTGGTTACAAAGGCTCTAGTGTGATTTGGGGGTCATTTGGCCCTTGGTGGAACTTTGACAAAATTTTTATGCCATTCGACTTGCCTATGTAGAAGATGATTTTAGAGCGCAAAAACGAATTTTTACCACACCCCCCGGGGGCAGGGGCCTCAAAATAGTGATTTTCACTCTAAAAATTCTATCTCCGCGAGTTTTCAACCGATTTTTTTCAAATTTGGCATGTAGGCAGAGGTACTTGAGGGGAGTACCCTGAAATTTTTTCAGATTTTTTCGACCACTACAATGACCTTAAATTTGACCTTGAAAGTTTAAAATCGCCCTGGGGGCACCGTTTTGGCGTGTGGTATAAAGAAAAATATATTTTCATGTTTCTCACTCTATTTTACACTACTTAGAATTTTTTTCAATTTTTTTCAAGTGGTGGCCTATGCGTGACGTTCAAAAAACCGATAAATCGGTCGTTTTACCTAGTACTTGAGAAATACACTTTGAAAAAAGACAAACATGTCAATCGCAATTTTATAGCTGGAAAAGCTTCTATATGATGTCCAGAGTCCTCGATAAATTTGCATTGCCCCAGTCCCTCTTTTTGAGAGGGGGGGGGGTGGACCCCTTATGAATGAAAAAATTGTTTTGCACCGATTTCGCTCAAATTCACGTAAATAGTTCTGTAGGTGTAGAAGTACTCCCCAAAAATTTTTTATTTTTTTCTGAAAAACCCACGATCTGTACACTTTCAAACGGGCAATGATTGGGGAGGGAGGTGTAAACCATTCGAATGAAAAATTTGATGGGCTAGTCGGATTCGTCACCTCAAAATGTGCACAGAAAATACCAAGTTTTTCAAAATTAGAATTTTGGGCGGTTTTATAGTCGAAAAACTCGATTTTTTGTCATCTTAACCAAAAATGTCCAACTTTGGGAAGCAATGGCTCAGCCCCCTGAGGTCGAGGGGGGCTAAAAATTTTTGGGGAGTACTTCTACACCTACAGAACTATTTACGTGAATTTGAGCGAAATCGGTGCAAAACAATTTTTTCATTCATAAGGGGTCCACCCCCCCTCCTCTCAAAAAGAGGGACTGGGGCAATGCAAATTTATCGAGGACTCTGGACATCATATAGAAGCTTTTCCAGCTATAAAATTGCGATTGACATGTTTGTCTTTTTTCAAAGTGTATTTCTCAAGTACTAGGTAAAACGACCGATTTATCGGTTTTTTGAACGTCACGCATAGGCCACCACTTGAAAAAAATTGAAAAAAATTCTAAGTAGTGTAAAATAGAGTGAGAAACATGAAAATATATTTTTCTTTATACCACACGCCAAAACGGTGCCCCCAGGGCGATTTTAAACTTTCAAGGTCAAATTTAAGGTCATTGTAGTGGTCGAAAAAATCTGAAAAAATTTCAGGGTACTCCCCTCAAGTACCTCTGCCTACATGCCAAATTTGAAAAAAATCGGTTGAAAACTCGCGGAGATAGAATTTTTAGAGTGAAAATCACGTATTTTGAGGCCCCTGCCCCCGGGGGGTGTGGTAAAAATTCGTTTTTGCGCTCTAAAATCATCTTCTACATAGGCAAGTCGAATGGCATAAAAATTTTGTCAAAGTTCCACCAAGGGCCAAATGACCCCCAAATCACACCAGAGCCTTTTTCCGTATCTTCAAAACTTCTCGTTGAAAATAAAGAAAACGTGATTTTGAAATTTTCTCAAAAAACTTTTCATTTCCAAATTTGAGCGGCAGGAGTAGCTCCAAAATGGATTTTGATAAGGAATGAAAATGTACATTAGGTGTTGAGGAACAAATTTTGTTTATGCATTTTTTCGTTACAACCCATAGATTAGACGGTACACACGTTTGAAATGTTGGGGTGGAGCCTGTGAAAATGGGAGGGAGGAAAAATGGGCATCCAAGCGAAATTTATTTGTATTAGTGTCCAGAATAAGAATCAAACATAAAATCAATTTTAACAGGAATCCCGCGCGGAAGCCTTTTTTTGTACAATTGAGACCTGACTACGAGGAATAAAAATTTGGGAACTCCTTTCCCATAAAAATGAACAAATTCAATAAGTGGGACGGACACTTTTCAATAGGTACTTTAAAATAATGAGCCAGCCCGTAAATTTCTCAATCGAATAATTATAATTCGACCAGCTTAGAAAATTAAATTCACGATAAATGAAGGACAAAAATGCCGTAAATTATGATCACGAATCAAAATTTGCAATTTTTCGCCGTATATTTTACATTCAATCGAGAGCGACGAGGTAATGTGTGAAAATTACCAAACCATCTTTCCATTTTTTATCATTCTACAGCCTCGCCTTAAAAAAGAAACCAATCTTGACATATCTACACATTTAAATAAATCTTTATTTTAGGTATTGCATTACACAAAAAAAAAACAGATACATAAGTATAGGTATAAAAGCGTAGCACATCAATTAAAAATATATACAATATACGATTAGGTATTTCGAATATTAATATCCTTCTGTACAATTGTTTATTAACACACTTAGGTACACACGAATAACACTACAAGAAGTTCAAAACGTAATTTAAACAAAAAAAAAACGAAGAACATAGAAGACTGAGAGAAAAAAATAAAAAAAAGATACAATACTCTTATTAATTTTAATTTTTCTGCTACGATGACTGATGAGTAAACCATACACATTTCGTAAGTACGGGAATAAGGAGCAAGTAAAATAATATAAAGAAATACCTATACACAATCTTTATATAATAATTTTTTCTCGTTAAGTGGAACAATGAATATCGTGTTCAAATTACCCATCGTAATGAATTTCTGACTGCGAGCTTTGCATTGCATTGTTTGTTCTTTTTTTTACGTTATATTGTTAAATTTAAATCGATAACGCTGCACCACACCGGATTACGAGAGAAAGATACTTACATATTTTTCATTATTATTTCAATTTCGCATTCCGATTACATGAACGAGGCGTATTTATACACCTACAATAATATTTATTCGAGTGCATACTCCATATGCGTACAACGTACAGACACAGGGGTACCTATGATTTCAAATTACCGTTGGTTTTTTTCTTTTTGAATATTGCCAATTGCAATATACGAGTAGGTGCAATTTTATATGTTGTTATAATGTTAATGACTAGGTAACATTTATAGTAGATATAATTTTAACCAAGATACATTATGAGAAAGAAGACGAGGGAGTAGGCGAAAATCAAGAAAAGTTAGCAATAGATGGATAGAACAGCACGAAAGACGACGATGGAGAAAAAAAATATACACAAAATAACGTAGTGTCTGCCGGATCAAAAAAATTAAAATTCTCATTATTTTCTGGATTTTTCTGGCAATTTTCGTTGTATTTTTCTCACTTTAAAGGGTATGGCTGGAGAAGGGATGAATTCGGCCCCAGGCGTTTTTGGGCTTCTAAACACCTCGAGTGGTGTATATTGACTAGAAAAAAATTTTCATAAAATTTGGGACCCCTACCCTCTCCCTATCGGAATTATGGCCATTTTATTGCATTATTTTCAATAATTTTTAATTTCAACGAAAACGAATGAAATTTTCTGTTCTTTGGCACAAATTTACATCCCGTAAGGGTGTATTTATGATAATTTTTTCAACAATTTTGGTGCATTCTTTCAAGTGTCTTCGGTTTTTTGAAGTTTTCAATCGTAAAAAACACCTGAGAAACACCCTTTTCGCAATTAGTTTTACTTGAAGTCCCGAAATTCAGTTTTTTTGCTTAGGAAAATCAGTGAAAAAAGTGTATTTTGAAACTTTGGGCAGAACTGTCACGAAAAGGGCGTTTAACGAGGTGTTTTGACCCGCTGAACACAGATATATGATTGTTTTTTTCATTTGGTCATTTCTTTCTGTATAAAACGCTCAAAATTTGAAAAATCTTCTAAAATGACAACATCTCCGTAGGGTTTTTTACGATTTTCGGTTCTTAGTTCAAAGAAATGGCCAAAACCAAATACACAAAAAAATTCTACATAAAAAAACATATTTTTAGGTAATTTTTCCAGGGAGATCTCTCTTTGCTTATAAGGTGTTTTTTACGATTGAAAACTTCAAATAGCCGAAAAAACATGATGGAGTGAATCAAAATTGTTGAAAAAATTATCATAAATTCACCTCTACGAGATGTAACTTTTTGCCAAAGAACAGGAAATTTACTTCACTTCCGTTGAAATTGAAAATTCTTGAAAATGATGCTATAAAATGGCCATAACTTTGATAAAGAGGAGGGCAGGGGTCCAAAATTTTATGAAAATTTTTTTCTTGTCAATATACACCACTTGAGATGTTTAGGAGCCCAAAAGCGCCTAGGCCCAAATTCACCCTTCCCCCCCCCCTTATCCGGCCATACTCTTTGCTCAAAAAACAACCCCCCTTTATTCTTCAATGAAAAAATTCGAGTCAAGAAGAAAATGTTGGAAATTCAGGCTCTTTGCAGTAAAATCATTAAAATTCTCTATTTTTTATTTCTTTGTTTTTCTAGCCCCGAAGACACCACGAAAAATCGGCCGATGTTACTTAATTCTAGTAAAGATAAAAATACGTCCAAGTACCGCCGCCAAAAATAACGAGAACGAAAACGAGCATCTTGTATTGGATTGAAAAATCGCCGCTGCTCGAGTCGGCCGCGGGTTTTTCACGCGTGACACGTTCGCTTTCACGCGGCCACGAGGGATCGAGGAAGAACCGAGGAGAAAGAAAACGAAAGGAAAAAAATTACTATACACGACGGACGATCATTACCCATTACCGTATTCTCTTCTTTATCACGATAATTAATCTCAAATTGGCAGTCTCATAATGGCAACGTGAATCAAGTACACCGATTTACACGATTAAAATTGTAAATTATGCCCCCTTAAAAACGCTTCGATTTGTCCAGCGGCCAAATTCTGCCTTTGATCGGGAATCGAAGGGTTCAAATAATAGAACGGTTGCTGGAACTGGCCGGAGGCGGCTTCCTGGTTGCCGAATTGTTTAGGCTCTGGAGGAAACCGTTGGACTATTTGTTGCGGAAACCTGTGTGGATTCTGTTTCAGCAACGCGTTCTGGCCAAAATTAGGCGAAGGCGGCGGCGAAACGGTCACGAATTGCCTTTGCTGTTGTTGTTGCTGCTGCAGCTGCTGCTGTCTGAGCTGCTGGCTATAGAGTTGTTGTGATTGCTGCACCAGAGCCGCTTGACGTTGTTGTTCGATTAGCTGCTGCTGGAAGAACGGCTGCGGAGAGGATGGCGCCGGCGTCGTCGAGCTGACCAGAAGTCTAGCCGGAGCGACGTTCTGTAATGGAGGGGGGCCTTGCGGAGACGGTACGAACGACGGCAGTCTCTGGTTCAGATTGATTTCGCCTCCGAATTTCGGAACTTGCTGGTAGACAATCGTGTTATATTGGCCGCTGGCCGGATCGTAGACGAGCTCCGTGGAGTAGACCGGATTGCTGGAGAGGGCTTTTGGTAGGGTGGCCTGCGGCGATGGCGACGGCGAACTGATACCGTCCGATAATTGGAATTTCCTGAATTGTTCGTCGAAGAACGCACTGGGCGCCGATGTCGAGCTGGGCACCGCGAACTGGCCTCCTCTGGTGGTCTTCGGCAGAATTCCGGCTGGACTAGGGGTAACGGCGATTTGCACGATTTGGGGCCGATACGTGGTTGCCGCTGGTTCTCGATCGAGGATTGTTGCCTGGTGGCGGCGGCGGTCGCGAACCGTGTACTGGCCGGAATGGTGACTCTGGTTAGCGGACGACCTGTCGTTCGGATGAGTTGTTCGTCTTCTCTGGCACCGGTCTGATCAAAGGTCTGCCGGTTGCTTGATTTCGATCAATTGATTACTGTCATCGTCTTGGATGCTATTATCGTTGTTGAAGCTCTGCTGGAAATACGTGGTCGTCGGTCTGGACTTGGTCACAGCCAAAGGCCTGACCGCGAAATTCGGCCTTCTCGGGATATTCGCCGGAATATTCTCGTCTTCGTTCGATTTATCCTTCAGCTCGTCCTCTTCTTCTTGACTGATGGAATTCGGATCGCAAGGATTACCCGATACGTACGTAAACTCTCGTTTATTACCGTCCGGATCCACGTATCCGTATTTACCCCTCACTACGCAATCGGTTCCTCGGGTTTCTTCTTTGAAGCTACCGTCGGCCGCCTCGTACCCGAAAGTGAACGAGCCGTCGTCGTTGATTTTATTATAATTTCGTATCGTCTGCACAGGTGGGGTTTTGGGTGCACTTTCTTGCCTGGCTCGCGTTCCCGAATGATGCAAGCCGCCACCTCCCGAGGCTCGGCTGTAGCTAGGCCGAGCTATAATGACTGCTGGGGCTTCTTCTTCCGAACGCTCTTGCGGTTCCTCGGCGTAGAAAAGAACTTGCCGGGGAGGCTGCCCTTGGGCCGCGGCAGCAGCTGGTTCTTCGGTGGTTGTTATCGTTTTAACGCGTACACGACGTCCCTCCGATAATACCACGGAGAGCAGTAGCGCCGTCGTCCACAATATTTTCTGTAAATGTAAAATATCGTAAATATAAATTCGTACGTAGGTTTGCCTTATCTCCTTCTCCGTTGATCCCTACATTTATTGACATGAATAATGCTGAATCGCACGCCACCACACCTTGCAATACGCTACACTCCACGAATCAATCTAATTACAAAGTAGATCGGTGAAACTTTTACCAAGATCACAAAGAAATTTTGCTGAAAATTTCACCCCTCATCAATAGTCCTCAAAAACTGCTACCTAATTGTGTTCAAAATTTCATGAAAACTAAAAAGTATCTGCCAAAAATGGTCTTAGCAAAAATGTTTTTACCTAAAAATGGCATTAAGACCAATTTCTCGTCATTACTCTTGGGGGGGGGGCATGGTGTCTACTGGATCTGAAAAATGAAAATTCTTGCTATTTGATGGGGTTTTTGTCACTTTTAAGTTTTATGCCATTTTTCTCCTATGAATGTGCCCAAAAAATAACTTTTTTTTACCTTTCCATTAAAAAATTCAAGAAAATATGAAAATTTTTGCTTTTTGCAGTAAAATTATTAAAATTCTTGCAATTTTTAGGTTTTCTTGCTACTAAGGTGAAATTCTTGCTATTTTCTTGTTTTTCTTACCAGTAGACACCATGAGGTGGTATTTTTTTTTAAAAGAGGGTTTTCAGCAGGTCGAAAATAATTATTTTTTGATTCACTTTTTTTTGAAATGGATTTTCTTCATTTCTGGAAAATTACGATCGCGGAAGGAGGAAGAGAGGGAAATCGGAAGAAAATTACCATTATTCATTTTTCAAGGTAAAAATATCCATACCAAAATCATTTTGATTACATAAAATCTCAAAAATAATTTTCTATGACATTTTTACCAAATCGTTTTGAGATATTTCAGAAATACAGGTAGGCTATAAATAGGTTTACTCGGACCAAGGCCACACTGAAAGAGAAGCATTCGACTTTGTGGTATTTATTCATTTTTATTTTTTTCCAAGTTGGAAAATTTCTTTCTGAATTTTTTCGTCCCTAGGAGAAAACTTAATAAAATTGCAAAGCGCAATTTACACAAAGGAAAAAAGCTCAAAAAAATTGATTGGAAAAAATTTGAAAAATCATTCTAATGAGGTTTTCTAGGGTGTCCACTATATCTCAGAAATGATTTTTCCTGATTTTTCCAGGTTTTCCAGACCAATTTTTCGAAATTTTCCAGACTTTTAAATATGTTATTCCTGAAAGATGAAGAAGGGGGTGGTTTTTTCGCGTGATGAAATTGTGCAGAAGAATGAATTAAAATGCATGTCCAACAATTTTTTTTTCAAAAATCATTACTTCTTATGAGATTTTTAGATGCTGCCTTTTTCATCCCACAAAAACGACTTAAATTCAATTCTGAAAATTTTTGACGTCACTTTCCTCCCAACTCGGCACAATAACTTGAGCCCTTGAATTTATAACAGAAAAAATTTCAAATAAAAAGAAAAAACTTTGGTGTCAACTAAATTGTGAGACTAAAAGTTCGAATATTTCCAGTCTGAAAAATCAAAAATTTCTTCATAATTCAACACTCCCCTAAAAAAAAACACGTACCGAATTTATAAATTTTACGAAAGTCCCTAATACAATCTTTTCGGCTTGTTCCATTAAATAATAGATCGATAAGGAGTAAAATATCAATTGTTTTGATGAGATTTGTAAATGTGATGAGCCCGAGCAAAGCGAGGGCGAAATTTTTTGTAAAAAAATACCTTCAAAATTTGAAAATTTATCATTTCACACCCCCAGTAAAGTTTTCCAAAATTTAATCAAAAAAATACAAATTCTCTTCCATTCCCTTCCCTTCTTTTTCAAAATCATGATCAGAGGCATCATGATGCTCTTTTCTCATTATTACCTACATTTTATCAAAAAGTACGTGTTCAAAAAAATCTCTGTAGAAAGAAAATTTGTTTGAAACTCAATGATCCAATGGACAAAAACCAGTATTTAAATATCAATTTTCTTGTATATGATGATCAATAAAAAATGATGCATAAATTTGGCCCAAGCGGAGCGAGGGAAATTTTTTTTGAAAAATTTATAGTAAAATGAGTTCAGAGACTTCAGATATTTATTCTTCTTCTGGATTTTTACAAAATTTCAGCAGAAATGCCGGAAATTTTAAAATTCTCTGACTTTTCCCTGACTTTTCCAGACGGTCAAAATTCCCTGACTTTTTCCGGTTTTCCAGAAAATGGACACCCTGTTTTCGAAGTTCCTGATCAGCTTTCAGGATTATTTTGACCTCAACCCCAAAATCCAATCCTCCGTGTGAGGGAAATTTAAAACAATTTCAATTTTAAAGATATCAAAATCCATGTTGTTTGACTACCTGAATTTATTTTTAAGATTATTTCAACTTTAAAAATTAGAAATTCGATTCCTAGGGAAGAGACTGAAGCTGAAATTGAAAAATTTTCAGCATTACGGAGCAAGTTTGACTTACAACAGAACCATTTCTGAAGTGACTTTTGACCTCAGTTCGTAAGTCGACTTTCAAAGGTCAGAGTGAAATTAGATGATTTTGAAATTCTTATACCGCAGTTTTCCGGTTTGGAATCGAAATATCACCTCAAAAGCCATGGATGTTTGACACACATTCGATGAACTTGAAAATTTTTCAAATCCCCTCCCCACACCGAAAGTAAATTTTTATGATTGAGTCAAAATAATAAACCCAGAAATAGGTTCAGACACTTCAAAAATTCCTTAAAAAAGCTATTTAAAAAAAATAGATTGTTTTGTCGCGCTTTGAAATTTGATTGACCCCCCCCCCGGGTAGAAAACTGAATGTTGTACGCCCGAAAACTCAGTTTCTTATTTGTAGATCTTTGATTACTCAAAACAATATGTAATTTGTTGTTTCTAAACTTCTATACACTTTCAAGATAAAATCAGAAAATTTGAACGAAGCAAGTAAATTTAAAAAAAAAATGAACCTAATTCATCAGAGGTTTTGAATAGTGCGGTTCATACGTTTTCAAAGGTATTTTCTTTAAAATAAAAATAAAATAAACTTCAAATTTTAATAACAATGTTGAATATTCAAAACTATAACCGAAAACATAAATGATGGTTGTACAATGATGTAAATTTTTTCATAAAAATTTTTGTCTTTTTTGTTGAAATTTCGTATCTACAACATACTTTTGCAATTTTGCAATTTCGAATCACCTAAGTCAGTAAATTTTTCGTACAATAATTTTTTTTTCTCATCCGCCAAAAAGTTTTGAGATACTCACCAATTTGAATGCCTCCTTGTCAAATGTCAATTTTCGTACTTTTTCAATTCTTACACATTTTTTGACGAAATATATAAAATTTTCAACATTTTATTTTCATTGAAATTTCATGGAATACCAGACTTAAAACTAAAAACTTGACATTTTTCGTCAATGATATTTTTCAACATAAGCTGTCAAAAGTTATAATCATCATTCTTTCGCGAAAAATTATTTAATACTTATGCTATCTTTCGTTAATTAACATCATTCGGTTCTATCTTAAAGTGTTGAAAATCCAACTTACAAAACACCTCGTACAGTATCTATCGGACTGGTTTTCGTATGAGAACCAGTCGCTTTACTCTCTGCGTATACAGGTAATTACTTTATTGTGTTGGGAGGTTTACTCATCGCTTCTTACATTTAATTTTGCAACGCCGTCGTATACTTTTTCGGCGAACCAATTCGCATAAATAGAGCCTTTCCAAGGTCTCACCCGGTATACGCTTCACACCTACGAAAAACATGGTACTTTCCCGCTCCCATTCTCATCCTTGACTTTGAAACTCTCTTAGCCAACGTGGACGCAAAGTCAGCGCCCTGCTGCGAACTCGATTGATGCATTAGTGTATCGTAAATTTACAAACACAAATTGTATTCGAATTACTCTCCGTTCTGCAACCGTTGTACTGTGCTGACAATTTGGCAATTACGTAACCGAATGTCTATTAACCGATGATGAAGGGGCGGGCTGTAGGTTAAAAGAAAAAAATAAACTCATTCTGCGTACAAGCTGGTCAAAGATCTGGGTTATGCTAGGTTATTTGTTTGTACACGAATACGAAACGTTTGCATTCAATGTCGGCGTTATTTTGAACGTCGCTTTGTCGTTGGTAAGTATAGTATAAACAATGCCCACGCCGCGCCGAGCGCCGAAGATTGGCCGCAGACTGTCTAATTATCTCGTGGTTTACTCGATTTATCGTTGCTAGCCTCTTAATTGCATTTCAACGTGATGCGGTTATCGCGTTTTCGTTTCGTGAGCGGAATACTGGAATGAGTTCGAAGGAAAATTAAATCATTGAACGAACGAGAAAAACGACTCGAAAAATATACACCAAGAATCGAAAAAAAATCCGGCGATACTCAAAATAAGTATATTGTTACTGAAGTTTAGATTTCCTCCAGAAGTACTTTTACCCACCCTTCTTCATCGCATTTCGATAGTTCTCGCTCCGTTCATTAATTTGGTAATTCGTTAATCTATGTCTTAGACAAATTCTTTAGAATTTTTCAAAATAAAATCCGAAAGAGTGATTTTTACTCCAGAAATGGTCGTTTATTTGGGGGGGGAGGGGGTTGATTGTGAATTCCACGAGATGTTCCAATTTCTGTTCGACTCAAAATATAAAATTTTCCAACTTTTTAAAAAGGAAGTTTTTTTTTCATTTCCCCTACATTCAAAATGGGAGTCATTTTTCAAATCTTCAACAAAACAATCTAATTATTTTGGTCAAATTTTCAATTCGAACGAAATTTTTCCTAGATTTACATCCAAAATCAGATTAAAAACATCAAAAACTTCTATGCAATTTTGTAACTGAAGAAAACGTTGCCTTTGATTTATCCCCCCCCCCCCCCACACACACACACACACACACACACACACACCAGAAAAGAAAACATCATGTTTCTTTTTTTTCCAAATGTGATTTTTCAGATTTACTTACTTATTATAGGCTAATTTTTAAGCTTTCGTGATCTTTTCTCTGATCGAGACAGGACGCTGAATAAAATATGTCATTTCCCTGGGTAGATACTTCTCGATTTATTATGAAAATCTCAACTTTCTAGACCAGTTAGATACTTGTAGGTATAGGAATTTTCTTTAAAAATTAATCCAAAAATTAATATTTTACGACCTTTAAACTTATGCACTTAACTTTTCCACTCAAGTAGGTATTCGAGAGGGTTCTCCACTAACCCATCTTTCCAGAATGTGTTTTTTGATTCAAAAATGATTTTCTATTTCCTCTGTGTAAGCATAAGAGCAAGTACGATCGAAACGAAGGCAAAGATTTCTGAAAAATGATATTTCTAAAGAAAAAAACTGAGAGGTGCAGTTGTTTAAAGATCACAAGTATTATCAAAAAATATCAACTCGATGTGAAAAATGAAAATTTTTGTCACATTCTCGCTTCTTCATCTTCATTACACGAAATTTCATACATTTTTCGACAGTTTCTTCACTCGGGATTTCAGTTTTTGAAACTTACGAGCAAATCGTCAAACAGGAAAATATGTGCAATTACCTATCATTACACATTTCTCATCTTTCAAGCAAAGCATTGAAGAGAAAAAACACTTTACGTATCTTGCGTAAGGTAACCGACTTTTCAAGTTTCAACCTATAGTCTCATATAAACAGCATAATTTTATTAATGAACGAACCAACATTAATTCTTCTCTCAAATAAAACTTGAATCAGTAAAAAAATAAAATAATGAAAAAAAATGAAAAAAAAAAATTTCATTGGAATAAAAAAAATCGGTAAAAAAATATATTTTCAATAAATGGAAAGGAGGAAAGAAGTTTAAAATTTTGAGCCTCTATGCCCTCTCATGCCACCAGGGGCGTCTAGGGCGGCTTAAATCGAAAAATTAAGGCCAAATTTGAAATCAGCAACCCAAATTAAATAAATTTTACCTTTGAAAGTAATTAATCTAAATTAAAATTTTGGTCTGGTACCAAAGTTCAAAATTTTGGACCTCTATGCCCCTCATGTCGATAGAGACATCTAGGGATGTTCAAATCAAAAAACTAAGGCCAAATTCGATATCAGCGACCCAAATTACATAAACTAGTATTCTATTTTTCAAGTTATTACTCAAAATTAAAATTTTGGCTTAGTACTAGAGTTCAAAATTTTGGACCCTATGCCCTCTCATGTCCATAAAGAGTATCTAGGGAGTTGAAATCGAAAAAAAGTCGGTAAAACAAAAACCAAATTCGGAATCAGCGACCCAAAATATGCCAGGTTATGCCCTTTTTCCAAATTTTTAATACCAAAATGCGAAATTCGAGTTTTTGACCCTCGTTACGTCCTTTGGGGATTGTTTTTTGAGAAAAGGAGGCGTCCTCCAAAAAAAGTCCGTACAGGAAATTGTAGAGAATTAAATTTGCTTTCGTTAGTGTGTCATTAGATTTTTTTGAGGGGACTTAGTTTTCAAGTTATTCGCGCTCAAAGTTCAGATAGACAATTTTAAAAAGCTGTTTACAAATTTTAAGCCTTTCGAGGGACGACACGCCTCAACCGATTGAGCTGAAAATTTCACTGTAGGACCATCTAACCTCCCTCTGCCACTCCTGAAAATTTCAGCCCATTCGGTCGAGGGGTTTTCGAGAAATCAAAATTTCAAGTGTTCTGCAATTTTTACCTTTTTATTCAAATTCCAATTTTCCCCACCCTCACCTATTCTGAAAGAAACACATACACTCCTACTGTGAAACAAAAACATACAAAAAGTTTAATATTTCAAAAACAGCTGAATGGATTTTAAAACCATTTGAAATCTCAAAACTACATCACTAGCTCTACATTCTGTGATATGTGTCCCCTTCTGAAAGCTCAGAGCTTACGAGTTTAATCGCAGACAAAAAAGGGACATAAACGTATAATAATGAAACCTCGATTCCAGCCATAGGTCCTATTGTATTCAGGAGGTCCGAAAACATGAAAAAAAATTGGTATCGACATTCCCTGCGACTTTTCCTTAATGGAAAAGTCGGTAAAATGTGAAAAATTTCCACTCATACCTACATTGAAATTGTTAAAAAATCTCACGGTTTTCTTGCTTTCTGGCTATTTTCTTTTTCTATTGCTCATAGACCCTTTCTTTTGAAAATATTAATTTCCTTTTAGGAAAAACACGATTTCACTGAAAGCAAACAGTGAAAAAAATTGCTGAAAAATCAGTAAAATCTCTCAAATTCTTTGAAAAATTGGTGAAATTCTTCGAAAAATCCGCTGCAAAACAAAGAATTTTGCTGATTTTCCCTACGCTACAATTCTGACTATTTATTAGTAATTTTACACTGATTCAGAATCAGAGAGTAAGTATACTCTATTTTCGACCTCTCAAATTTAGTAGAAGTGGTTTCGAAACGTTCCAAAGTCTTTAGAAAATTTTGTTATTTTTCAACAATAAAAAAAAATACACAAAAATGGTTCAAATCAATTTTAGGTCTTACAAACTCAAATAACCCATATTGGTGACCTATTTCTTCCATTATAGAGTAATTTTGCAAAATTCATAACTCCCGGTTTCAATCCATATTATTCTCCAGTAAAAATTGAAAAATACGTCCATCCCATACGCATCGAGGTAAAAAGCGAAAAGTAGGCAGATGCCCTACTTTCGACCTTTTGAATGGATTGTAAGCAGTTCCAAGAAGTACTGAAGCCTCCAGGAAATTTGAGGATTTTTGAATTTTCCAGCATTGAAAAATGGCCCACAAAAATGGCCTGAATGAACTCAGAACACCAACAAATGCAGATCACCTTTAATGATGAGTGATGACTTATTCGATAAATTAGACCATAAGTGCTCTACTTTCGATTTCCCAAATTGCATTTTCAAGGCGATCTGAAGTCGTCTGAAAATATTGATACTCTCAAGCTTTGAAAAAAATTCACTTTTGAGGAAGAAATTCAATGCTGCCCAGGATCTTATTGAGAAAGAGGACAGATATCAGGAAAAAATGTAAATTTTCCAACAAATGGAAACGTTGCTACTTTATGGGGAAAAAATTAGTGACTGACATTTGATAGGGGTAATTTCTTTAAATTCTTCGAGGGACTATCGAACCTTCGGTGTGAAGTTGACATTTCCAACACTCATCCTAGGAAAACCCATTCGACATCTCACGACGCGAGGTAACCACGATGGAAATTTCAAGACTTCAACTCCAATTATATCGGGGCGAGCTCGATCGTAAAACCAAAACTCACGACCTTGCACAACTTACGTCATCGAATTTCATCGCTATTTTCAAACGCAACCTGAAACCTGCCCCAAGCGTCTAGGTCGTTTCATCATTAACCATGGTAAAACGGTACAATACGCCATAAAAAAA
>JAVBJF010000841.1:0-37413 GCA_033439095.1 Pseudococcus viburni | reverse complement strand
AAACAGAAGGCAACTGGAATGTGCTCTTGAACTTTCCGAATATTACCTTGATCCAACAACTTAGAATGAGTTTTAATGGGTTTAAGCATACTTTCAAAATCAGCAAACACTATGTAATCAATGGGAACTTCATATTTAACATTTTTGAATTTTAAAATATTTTCACCCTCTTCAGGCAATTGGATTCTAGATGGAGATTTCGCTAATTTTTCATTACAAAATCGTTTATGCTCGATTAATTTTTGATCCTTATTTCCTCCACGAAAATGAAATAAACATCTCTTACACACAACTACTGCGCCCAGCTTGCTACTCAATTGAGAAGAAACTAATCTACTAAAATTTTTAATATAAACGTAATGAAAAGATTCTCCTTTTTTCAGCATCAAAAGATCATAATGGAAATTCTGCTCCTTTTCGCAGACTTTTATGGGTAAAATTTTACCAGTCTCATAGACGTAAACATTAACAGAAACAAAATTATTCAATTTTTCAAAACATTTTATATCCTTCAAAGTTGCTGGAAAATTTACTTTGCTAAAATCAAATTTAATTTTTTGTTTTCTGGCCACGTTTTCTTCTACGTATTTATACGATTTGACTAAATGAGGGTTAACCCTTAAATTCGCAAGTTCGCGGAAATGATTAAAAAAATTTGTCTTTCATATTTTCTAGTTATTTTGGGTCCATAGATCACAAAAATATTTTTTTCAAATTTTTCCGCCCCTTGGGAGTCGAATTACAACATGTCCGCTATAGCGAACACTGCGAAGTGCCCAGCAAACCTGTTATGTTCATTCGTGTCCGCTATAGCGGACGTTGCGAACGACGAGCAGTGCAGTATTTGTTGTTTCTATTAGCCTACTATGTAATAGAAACTGGTTTTCCAGGAGGGAGGAGAGGGGAGTTTGGGTATTTACTCGTGATCAAAATTTTTTTCCACCAAAAATTGAAAAAAGTACCAAAAATTTCAAAAATTTGTATCAAAAATGAAGGAATCTAATCTTACAGTAAAATTAGTTCACCCCCCTCCCCTTCCTTACCAGTGTTTCCTCAGAACTTTTCACCAATTTGAGTTCCGAGTAATTGCTTGGAAAAATGTTTGCAATTCCCATATAAGATTTTTTAATGTGGATTTTAGGAAAAAAAATTTGAGTATAATACTTGAAAAAATATGAGTTATTTCATACTCAAATTTTGAGTAAAATACTCAAATATTCTGTTTTGTGATTGAGTTTGAGGTAATTGAGGTAACTTAACAATAAGGTATTTTTCAAAATATATTGGAGAGGAAGTAAACAGGACAAAAACAACCAAAAAGTAACACCATCTACTCACTACTCAGCACATACTTGGCGCATATACTCAAGAATACTTGGTTCATGTACTCAGAATATTGAATACAGTACTCAGTAATTAAATATTTGAAAATTTGAAGTACTTAAGACTATACTCAATACTCAAAGAGATAAGTGCTGAGTAGGTATCATGAATATTGAGTATTGCACTCAATACTCATAACAATCATTGAAAGTACGAAGTGTATTTACTCAATACTCAATATATGTGAGTATTCAAAGCCTGTACTCTGTACTCAGTTCATTTGAGTATTGAGTACAAGTATAAGGTGGTCTCAAATACACTTATATCACCGTTCGCAGTGTCTGCTATAGCGAACATTTGTAATCAAGTTAGCTTCTCCATACAGTTCGCAACGTCCGTTATAGCGAACATGAACTTTGAGCTTAAATTTTGAAAAGTTTTATTCATAATTTTGAAATTGTGAAAAGTGCATCTGAAAGAGGCACCTTTCCTCTAAAAAATAGATGCAACATATCTTAAAATTTATTGTCTACCAACTTGTACAATAATAATGTTTATGAGCAGTTTAATGAAAGAGAAATTTTGGAAAAAACTCAAAATTGAAAAATTCACAAAACCATTGCAAGTTGAGATAAAATTTTGAAATTTGGATATAACATTGTCTGAGTATGGTATTTGAAATTTATGACTTGAGAAATTACTCAACTCACCCTCTGAGGGTAAAATAATTTTTTTAAGACCATGTCCGCTATACCGGACGCTGCGACATTAAGGGTTAAAAGTTACAAATTTGGCAAAAATGCAATAATAAAAACACCTGTCATCGTTATTTTGGATATTTATTAGAGCTTTTTTCAGCTTTAACGAACGAGGCGCATCTATGAAAATTCCAGCTTTTTTCATGACATCGTTTTTATTCACACGAACTTCCATTTCTGATACAGAGTTAAACATCCAACCCGAACCCCCTTTATTCAACTCATCATTTTGGATATCTACCTGAGGATAGATCTTGTTTTCAAATTTCCAAGAAATGTCATCATTTTTAAAAAAAGTCACATTAGATGTATTTAAATTGAACAATTGTTCCTCCCCCGTTATTTTTTTATAATAAACAAAAACGTTACAATTTACTTTAATTGACTGAACTTCTTCTAAATAAGATTTTAAAATATTTGAAAAATCTTCCTTAATTTTTTGGAAAAACTGCTCAATTGTAAATTCAGGGTACTTATTTAAAAAAATAACAGTAGCTACTCTATTTTTAAACGCTGATTTACCTGTCAAAACAAAATACCCGACATTTTGAAAATGTTTATATTTTTCCAAAACCTTTTCAAAGTGTAACCTTGATTTTTCGTGGGAATTCCATTCACTTTTTTTAGCAAACGTCAAGTCACAAACTTCGCACTTGAAACCCTAATTAACAACCGAATAAAATATCTAAGATTAATACTAAAATTTAATTAATGATGATTTCTCAAAAAAAAAAAAATCTATTTGGATTCCATTAACACACCTGATCAGGAGAAGAGCCCTTAAATTTTTTCTGCACTTGAGCTTTAACCACCATGGCTTCCGGTGGTAGGTATTCATCTTTTCTCTCTACCACTACGTATCGATCAATTTCAATTCCTGACCACTTTTTCAGATTTTCCTTCAATTTATCCAGTCCAATATTGAATGGAAAACTAACCATGATATAATTTTCTTCTTCATTCTGCATAAATTAAAGAAAAAAATAAGATTAGAAAAATTTTACACACTTTTAAAACAAAATTCTATACACTTTTTCTTACCTTCTCTTCAATCTTCGTTTTTTTATATTTCAACAAAATTGTGTATCCCAGGATATCTTCTAAATCCTTCATTGACATTAATTTATCAATTATTAGTACGGGTGCCACTAGCCAAAAATGCCAAAAGTATGGACCTGAAAAGGTATAAAAATTTTGAAATATACGATCGATAGGGGACCTCTCCCCGACCCCAAAACTGCCATTAGAATTTTGAGATCGAATTGCAAACTCGTTCCAGGGGTTCCCAAAGTTATGAGGTTTTACCCCCTACCTTGTCATTTATTTTTGTTTATAAGTTTTGATAGAAGGAAGATAAAAAAACAGTTTAGGGCTTAAATCACTCGTAAAGGACTACCATTTATGTATTTGGCAGCATTGGTCTCCTCACCCCGATTTTTACCGAACTAGGGGTTCCTAAAATCCAAATTTGAGAAATTCACTTTTCAAATATGGAAAATCAAACCAATTTTGCTCCGTTGCTATTTATGCTATTGAAAAATGATTCAGATGAAAAAGTTTCGCCATTTAATGAGGATTTCAAATATGTGTCAGTTTTTGAGCTAGCGTTGATAGAAATTGAGATATCGCGCATTGAACGAGGAAAAACCGCAACTAACGAAAAATGTGAAATTCAGTAAATGTGCTCCAGGTGCGAAATTATAAATTCCTTATCTTATGATATTGCTTCTTACATTCATAAATCTGATGTAGAAACAGAAGAATGGACCTTAATTAAAAAATTTAAGCATTTCAGTGGTTCCTAAAATGAGTATTTCAATTTAAATCCCATCTTTGGTGTAGTTTTCGTTGAAGTTCAAATGATCGTATAAAATAACTGTTTTTGAACAATAGTAGGGCAAAACAAAATAAAAATTCTATGCCAACTGTAAAACCAAAAATTGCTGCTTGAGTAAAAAACGAAAAAAAGCGTCATGTTTCTGAATTAATGTTAGCTGTCATGCGAATTTTTTGTCCGGCATATGATACTAGGATACCTTGCACCTCCTGCCGATCCTGTGTGGCATGTTTTTGTTGAGTGGGCAATGGGGGCATCCTAAGGAACATTTTAATCATGAGTGCCCGAAAAAAAAGTTGACCCTGGATACAAAATGGCGGTCATTTTGAATGACAAGTCGATTCAAATTTCACATTTCGCTCTGTAACTCAAAAACTAAGAGACTAACGATAAAATTTATAATGACAAAAAATGTTCTATGTACATAGAATTTCCAACATTTTTGGTCATTATGCTAAACGCGTGAAATCATCCCGTTAGCGAGGTACACGCTTAACTTTCGAACATTTTTAAAACTTGAAATAACCTGATGGAAATCAGCTGAAAGAATACCAAGAATAACATTTACTATGGGTAATGTGCTATATCAATGATTAGAATTTTGGAATCTCTGAACCCTAGAGAGTCACAGTCGGTGCCAACACCGCACCCCTCCATGCACCTTGGACAAAGCTCAAATATATTGAAAATTTTTCGTGACATATCGTTTTTTTTTTAGATCGTTCAACAAGGAGGTGGTGTGGGGATTAAAACAAGATTTGGAGTTTTAGGAACATTCTGAAACTGTACTTAGCAAATAATGTGCTACACAAAATTTAAGATTTTATAATTTTTAAACCAAGCTTTTTATTTAAAAGTTCAAATTTCAGTTTTGAAAAAAAAAACTCTTTGGATATACTTTCTAACAGCGCAAATGAATGGATTTCATAAGCAATACTAGTCTTGAGATTAGGATTTCGAAGTTCGATAAATTTGCGCAAAACCGCGAAAATGAATACTCCTCCTCCTCCTCCTCCTCCTCCTCCTCCTCCTCCTCCTCCTCCCCCCCCATGAAGGTAATTCTGTAAATTGTGGATGATCGAAATCTGCCCATGTGCAATTTCAAGTGCGTGTACCTCGCTAACGGGATGATTTCACGCGTTTAGCATAATGACCAAAAATGTTGGAAATTCTATGTACATAGAACATTTTCTGTCATTATAAATTTTATCGTTAGTCTCTTAGTTTTTGAGTTACAGAGCGAAATGTGAAATTTGAATCGACTTGTCATTCAAAATGACCGCCATTTTGTATCCAGGGTCAACTTTTTTTTCGGGCACTCATGATTAAAATGTTCCTTAGGATGCCCCCATTGCCCACTCAACAAAAACATGCCACACAGGATCGGCAGGAGGTGCAAGGTATCCTAGTATCATATGCCGGACAAAAAATTCGCATGACAGCTAACATTAATTCAGAAACATGACGCTTTTTTTCGTTTTTTACTCAAGCAGCAATTTTTGGTTTTACAGTTGGCATAGAATTTTTATTTTGTTTTGCCCTACTATTGTTCAAAAACAGTTATTTTATACGATCATTTGAACTTCAACGAAAACTACACCAAAGATGGGATTTAAATTGAAATACTCATTTTAGGAACCACTGAAATGCTTAAATTTTTTAATTAAGGTCCATTCTTCTGTTTCTACATCAGATTTATGAATGTAAGAAGCAATATCATAAGATAAGGAATTTATAATTTCGCACCTGGAGCACATTTACTGAATTTCACATTTTTCGTTAGTTGCGGTTTTTCCTCGTTCAATGCGCGATATCTCAATTTCTATCAACGCTAGCTCAAAAACTGACACATATTTGAAATCCTCATTAAATGGCGAAACTTTTTCATCTGAATCATTTTTCAATAGCATAAATAGCAACGGAGCAAAATTGGTTTGATTTTCCATCTTTGAAAAGTGAATTTCTCAAATTTGGATTTTAGGAACCCCTAGTTTGGTAAAAATCGGGGTGAGGAGACCAATGCTGCCAAATACATAAATGGTAGTCCTTTACGAGTGATTTAAGCCCTAAACTGTTTTTTTATCTTCCTTCTATCAAAACTTATAAACAAAAATAAATGACAAGGTAGGGGGTAAAACCTCATAACTTTGGGAACCCCTGGAACGAGTTTGCAATTCGATCTCAAAATTCTAATGGCAGTTTTGGGGTCGGGGAGAGGTCCCCTATCGATCGTATATTTCAAAATTTTTATATCTTTTCAGGTCCATACTTTTGCGATTTTGAAACGATAGAGCCATCTGGCACCCGTACTATATACGAATCTCAAAAAATAAATTATTCTCATTGGAAGATTGAAATAAAGCCAAACTTCTAGGTGGGGATACTCTTCTTTTCTTGGGTGTAGAAATGTCAATATCTTTTGCTGAAGTACTGGCAAGTGGTGGTGTAAGGAGGACTTGCGAATCTTCATTTGGATCCAGAGTTTGAGAATCCAAATTAGCTGCACTAGATTGAGAACTCATTTTTATTTCGAACGAGAGAGAAAAAAATGAACCACGAAAAGATAAACAGCGTAATGATAATCGGATCACACGTGTACGTACACAACAATAGAAACTGGATAAGAAAATAAACACACGACACGAAGACGTTTAATACTGCACCACGTTTGTATGCAACGGTACTATGCCCAATGATAAATGATGAATTTTACTCTTAATTCAGTACCTTTTATACTAAATTTTCAAGTACCTACCTTCATGCTTCATTAACACACTGTTAGTTTGAAATTTACCAATCTCAAATCTCATTTCCTTTTACCTTTACCTATACCAACCTTCCCTTTTCTTCAAATAGCAAATAATTAATTTAGAAAAAATATCTCTTATTGTAATCACAATGTACGTTCAAGCCATAATAACCCCAGGGTATTTACCTACAATCTACCGTAAAGGCTACATTATTACTTTGTCAATTACATCAGTTTAAACTACAGAGATAGGAAACCTTTTTATTTTCATTTACATTTTCCTTTCATGAATAGTATTGAAATTTTAATTAAATTGGAGTTACCTTTCGATCATAATTCAGTTATTTATCGCCTATACATGCTAATCATCTTACTGTTTGACTTGTGAATTTTTTTTTTAGAAAAGAATTACGTACATGAACAAAAATACGTACGCGGGTTAATAGGTACATAAGTATGCACAGACAATGTACCAGCATTACAATAATAAAAAAAAACGACAACAAATACTGACAATAAACTATGCATGTGTATTTAAATCGCCTACCTACGCCCAGAAAATAAATACCTTAAAGGTAAAGAGGCGAGAAGGAAAACGGAACAGTTGATTAAGGTTCAACTGATCTCAAAGTCATGGTCAGAGGGGAAAGAGGTAGGCGAGAAAAAGAAGCGCCGCTACAAGGTTAGAGAGAGGCGAGGTAGGTGATTTTTTCTCAATCACTACTCACAGAAAATAATTACCTATGTACAAAAAAATATACTCGCGTAAGATTCAGGCAATCATCGAATTATGGTCAGAGGGGAAAGAGGCAGGCGAAAAAATAACGACACATCATAAAGAATCACCATGACTAATTCCTATCGATACGATTCCGCCGATCTAACAGCTGACCAACGCCATAATCGTGTGACGTCAGCAGCTAGGTGCCAGAACATACCCTTTATATACTACTCACGTACGAATCGAGTACAAAAACATGATAATACATTTCCAACATACAAATTTTTCGAATTATTGGATAAAACGATAAATAGATACGAGCTTAAAATTACATTAATAAGGTTTCTAAATTTTTTAAACTTCGATTTGCCTAAAGCTTTGGTAAATGTATCTGCTAGGTTATTTTGACTGGAGACTTGCACTATAGAATAAACACCCTTCTGTACCAAGTCGTGAACAAAATGATAGGCAACGTCAATATGCTTTGACCTTTTTGTAAAATTTCCATTTTCCGCTAATTTTATAGCACCAGAGTTGTCTTCGTGTATTTTAATGGACTTGAGATTATTTTCGTTTATGCCTAGATCAATCAAAATCCCTTTCAAAAATAAGACTTCCTCTGATGCATCGGCTATAGCATAATATTCGGGGTGTGTGGAAGATCGTGATACGTTTTTTTGTTTTATAGTTTTCCACATCACAGGATTACCAAAACACCTAATTACAAAACCTGTCGTAGACTTACGGTCGTCATCGCTAGCCCAATCAGAATCGACAAAGCAATCTAATACATCATTTACCTGATTTTTGAAATGCAACACCCTATCTCTTGTGTGATATAAATAGATGAGAATTCGTTCGGCGTACTTGAAATGTTCACGTGTTGAACAATTTTGGAAGCGACTAAGATAATTTACGGCATAGGCAACGTCAGGTCTCGTACCTTGAGCTACGTAATTTAAGGCTCCTATTAAGTTCCTATAATTTTCGCTTTCAGCTATCGGACCTTTGACTAACTTAAGACCTTCTTCCATGGGAGTTTCGCCACTATCAGAAAAATCAACCTGAAATTTTTTTGCAGTCTTGACAATGAAATTTTTCTGACTTAGAATCATCGTTTTTTTATTGGTCTTCTATACCTAAATAAGACGAAATCCTACCTAAATCTGTAGTTCCAAAACGATCCATGAATTTCTTCTTGACCAGCAAGACATTTTTGAGTTCACTGCATATTAAAGAATCGTCAACGAAAATAATGATGTAAACGCCCAATTTAGGATGATAATACAGACATGGATCATGTTTACTACCAATAAAACCTAGCTCTAAAATAAAATCACTGAAATAATCGTACCAATTTCTCGCGCTTTCCGGAAGACTATAAAGCGAGCTATTTAGCAAATAAACCTGATCACCTGATCCGATAACATACCCTTTAGGCTGTTCAATATACACTACAGACCAAATTGGACTATTTAAATAGGCCCATTGAATGTCAACGTGATGTATTTCATCACCACGAGAGCAACAAACAGATAATAGAGTTTTTAACGTTGACATTTTCGCGACAGGTGAGTAGATCTCGCTCTCAAGTTCAGATTCATCTTGTTCGTAACCTTTAACGACCAGTCTTGCCTTGAATCCCCATCTCTTTTTACTTGATAAACCCACTTCATACATATGACTTTTTTATTTTTAGGCCTGTCTACAAGCGTCCATGTTTCCTTCCTATTTAAAGCATTAAACTCTTTATCCATGACCTTCTTCCATCTTCTTGAATTTTTAGATCTCGTAGCTTCGTTAAAAGTCTTAGGACAGCTAGTATTTACATAACGACAATTTATGACATAATCATCAAATTTTGAAGGCATTCGTCTCTCTCTTTGAGGCCTAGTAGGTACGGATGTCTCACTATCTTTCCTACTTGATATAGACGCGAACTCATCCTTTTCACTCTCACTTTTCTCAATTTTTTCCCCTTTTCATTTTCATCTTCCAGAGTGATAACGTACGTATCAGGTTCGGCAAATTGTACGTTTCTGGCTATGATGACCTTGCCTTCGATGAGTACCCTATATCCTACATCAGTATATCCTACTAGTTTCCCTTTTCTCGCCTTATAATCAGAAGATTTTCTCTTTTCATCCAGTACCCTTACAAAAACATCACTACCATACATTTTTAAATTTTCAACGGATGGATGCTTACCAAAAAATATCTCATACGGAGTTTTTCTTTTGAAAGTTGAAATATTTAATAACCTATTTCCTATATAATAGGCAGCGCTTACTACTTCAGGCCAAAATTTCTTCTCTACATTTGCTTCTTTATGAAGGCAGCGAACCCTATTCATAATCGATTGATTGTACCTTTCTGCAACACCATTTAATTGATGATTATAACTAACACAAGGTGTAATTTCAAAACCATTTTCCCTAGCAAATTTGTAAAAATACTTATTGAAGTATTCTCCGCCATTATCACATCAAAATTTAAGAACAGGCCCCTGAGCTAAATTTTTAATCAGATTATAATACTCAACAAATTTTTCGAAAACATTTGACTTGTTTTTAATACAGTAGACCTTGGCAATTCGAGAATAATCGTCTATAAAAGTTACAAAAAAACCTTCACCATTATAACCAATAACAACGTAATATTTCACATCTGAATGAATAATTTCACCACAATACCTAGCCCTAGTTCTCTGATTACCATACTTTAAATTCGACTGTTTTGATTCCAAACAAATTGGACATTTCATGTATACATTTTCTAAATTTTCAGGTAAACCATCCATGTAATTATGCCTACACATTTCGGATAAATCATCAAAATTTACATGGCCTAGTATTCTATGATAATACTCTTTTTTGCACATGTTCTTTTTAGAATAATTTGTGGATATCACAGTTTTATCATCAATTACAATACAATCGATAGGATACATTTTATCCTTTTTAGGCGCATCAAATAGGTAATTAAAATTTTGATCATAAAATTCGACATAATCTTCTTCAAAAAATACTTTGGAACCATTTCGAGTTATTGCAGATACACTTAATAAATTCCTACCAATTTTGGGCACATAAAACACATTTTTTACATTAATTAATATTTCGTTACCTTCACAAATGAATTTGCACAACATATTGCCTACTTTTACAGCCTGTATATATGAATCATCGCCAAGTTGGACCGTTGCTGGATTTTTAAGTTCAATGAACTCGTAGAAATATTTGTCCGAGTCAATTACATGATCTGTACATCCGCTATCTACCAGCCACTGGATATTTGAAGGACTATTTTTAATTGCACTGGATGAATTAACGCTAACGTGCATAGTTGCAATTATATTTTGATTAGTTTGATCCGTATTCGCATCCTGGTTTCTTCTTTCGCGCCAATTTGAGTTATAACAACCTCCACAATTTTGACCTCGGTGAAAACCTCCCCTGGAGTTTCCTCGACTATGAAAATTAAATCTTCCTCTTTGCTGGCCACACCCACGACCTCAACCTCTGTTTTCGGGGCAGAATTTTTGAATATGACCTGGCTGTTTGCAAGTGTGACAGATGATCTGATTTTCCACGTTCGCTTTGAAAACACTTGCCTCAGGCTCAATTTTTTCGACTTTTGTATCCGATTTAGTCTGCTCAATTGTCCGCAATTTGAGTTTATCCCAGATATAATTACAGTTTCGATCTGCGGCGGGGACTAAATCGATGGTTTCTACAAGGTGCTTACACGAATCGGGTAACATTCCGAGTAAATACTGTAATTCTTTTTCTGTGGTTAGTTTAGCACCGGCAGCCACTATTCCTTGATTTTTCGTTCATAATTGGAGTAAAAAACTTCGACGTCTTCGCCATCTTTATACTTTATTAAGAATAGCTGTTTTCAACCATAACTTGCCTGGCTAAGGATTCCTTTTTGAAACGACTATCCAAAATATTCATCATTTCTTTTGGCGATTGACAATCCATAATTATATCGGCATCGACCGCCATAGCCGGCAAATATTCCACTTTAGCCTGCATGCTTTTGAATTCGTCTTCCTTTGTTCCATTTGGTACCATTTCCGACTCGATAGCACTCTCCAGCTTCATACACTTCAGTAGTTTTGTAAACTGGAACCTCCATTTGTCGTAGGCGATTTTTCCTTCTTCAAAATGTGGAATTACGACATCCTTCAAACTTAGAGCCATCGCGAAAAATATTTAAACCAAAATTTACAACATAAAAATTCAACCACGCTATGCTGCCATGTTCGAGAAATAAACGTACGCACAGTTCAACATGAACACAAATAATAACGAATGTATTTTACAATATGTACAGGTAATATATAAACCTACGAATAGGTACCTAGATAAGAACCGATATACGAAACGAGATCTGTTATCTCATTTCTCTCTCTCTCTCACTTCATTTCTCTCGCACTTCCAACAGGGTCCTGCATTTAAATGAAAGCACGACAGAGCACTTGATATTTGCTTCCTTGTATAAGTCTTGTTTCTTTCTCTTTTCACAAGAACGTGTACCGGACAAAAATAAAAAGGACGGGCGGAGATTGAATATTTGTTTTTTCCGAAGCAGTTTTGAAATTAAAGTTCTGTGAACAAAAAACCACGAAGCAAGCGCTGCTTCAAATTCAAGATAAGAAGTATTATAATATCTTCAATAAAACAGAAATTCTGGGTCAAATTAAAAAGAAATTGTTCGTAGGTATTCATGTAAATGTGAAAGGTGAAGCTAAACTAGAAAGTACGTTGGTTTCATTTATTTTTATAAAATCACGGTGTAATTTTGTTCACCTAGATAAAATTATATAAAATTATGTTTAAATTGTTATACTTAAGAGTGATCAAATTATAATTTCATATCATAGAGGTGAGAGACTGTTTCATCCAAAAGGTGCAATGTTTCATCTAAAAAGATATAATTATTTTGAGTCATATAAAATTATGTATGATTTTATATAAAACCATCCAATCATATAACTTTATATATGCCATCACACAAAAGATTAGGTACCTTATAAAAATGTGTAAAGTTTTATCTAAATAGAGATAATTTATCCGAATTATATGAAATGATATTTTATTTTATAAAAATAAATGAAATTATTTTATTTTATATCTAAGTGAATGAAATCCTCTATAATTCAACTAGATAAAGTTTGATATAAAAAGACATAATTTTATCTGTACCAATTTTTGAAGATAAAATTAGATTTATTATTATCAAATTTTAGGGAATAATTTGTCCGAATTATATAAAATAATATTTGATTTTATAAAAATAAATGAAATTATTTAATTTTATATCTAAATGAATGAAATTATCTATAATTCAACTAGATAAAGTTTGATATAAAAAGACATAATTTTATCTGTACCAATTGTTGAAGATAAAATCATATCTATTTATATCAAATTTTATGGTACTATATCTGAAATTGTGATCAAATTATTTAAAATTTTATCAAATAAAATATATTCATATCGAATTCTATCTAGTCATTTTTTCATGGGGATTAAGTTTTGTTGAGTTACGTTTCAAGAAATTAAAAATGAATCGGGCGTATTATTAAAATTATGTTTCATTGGTATACAGTAGGGTGGAGTGAAAAAAATCGATGGTCTTCGATTTTGCTCATTTTTTAATATGTTGTTCCTTTTGAGTTGAAACCTCCCCACACAAATTTTTAGCCCCCTAGGTCATTCTGGAGGGGAGCTAGGGAGTCTCAAAGAGGGGTCATTTTCGAAAAAAACGGGGTTTTTCGCGTTTTTGACCCCGAAAACCCCCCAAACAAAACTCGTTACGTCGGTTTCTAGGTGCAATTTGAGATTCTGCGTCGATCTGTGCAATCGGTTTTTCGATTTGAAGCCATCTTCCTTTCCCCACCCTCGCTTTTACATGTGCAGATTTGTGTTTTTTGAGTATCATAAAATCGTTTTTCGCGTTTTATGCAAAAACTAAGCTTCCTACGAAAAAAGTGTAGTGACCAATTTTGTAGAGCGTGAAATTTGTCACCTAGTACATGTAGTAATATTTATGTCGACTCGATATTACGAAAAAAAAAAACAAAGAAAACGAAAAGGCTCTAGTGCAATAAGGGGGTCATTTGGCCTCAAGTGGAACTTTGTAAAAATTTTTATGCCATTCGATTTGGATTGGTAGAAGATGATTTTAGAGCGCATGAGCGAATTTTTATCTCATCCCTGGGGGGCTGTGGGCCCAAAATACGTGATTTTAAAGCTAAAAACTTCTAAAAATTCTCTCTCCGCGAGTTTTCAACCGATTTTTCTCAAACTTGGCACAAAGGTAGAGGTACTAGAGGGGAGTGCTCTGAAATTTTTTCAGATTTTTTCGACCACTTTAATGACCTTGAATTTGACTTTGAAAATTTCAAATCGCCCTGGGGAGCACAGCTTTGGAGCTGTCTCAAAAAATTTTTCAAATTAAAATTTCCCAATGTATTTTACACTCTTGAGAATTTTTTCAGATTTTTTCATGTGGTGGAAAGTGGTTAAACATCAAAAAAACTGGTGTAATTCATCATTTTTTTTGCTTAAAATCAGTGTTTTCCATCAATTTTTCATTTTTTATAGTTTCTTGCTTAAAATATTATTATTCACTCACCGTGTCCCATTTCGACCTTTATTCATTAATTTCTTACGACTATGATGTTTTGAGCGAATTTAATGCTTACACCATTGCAGTAGTCCGATGTAGTCCCTGCGGTTAGCTCAGGCATACCGCACTTTTTGAACACGAGTTGAAACCTGTTTTTTCTATTAGTATGTGACCCACAGGAAAATTTTTAAGAAGTAAAGTCATTAACAATTTCTCTTATGGGGTGAGCGTGGGGGAGTTTTGGGAGAGGGTTAACCCCGATTTTTCCACAAAAAAGGGTCGGGGTAAGTTTGATGTCATTTTCATATAATTCGACCCCCTTGAACTCTATTCTGCGATTAGTTTTCCGATCAAAAGCGTAGAATCCGCTTAATCGTACAATTTGTATTGCGAAAAGTGGCCGATTTTGAGAAAAAAAGAGGTAAAATTGTGATTGTTTTCATTAGAATTTGAAACCAGTTTGTAATAGAATCCAAACCTTCTGAATTCGAATTTGTTTTAGCTTTAAAATCACGTATTTTGGGCCCCCAGCCCCCCCAGGGGTGAGATAAAAATTCGCTCACTCATGCGCTCTAAAATCATCTTCTACCAATCCAAATTGAATGGCATAAAAATTTTTACAAAGTTCCACTTGAGGCCAAATGACCCCCTTATTGCACTAGAGCCTTTTCGTTTTCTTTGTTTTTTTTTTTTTCGTAATATCGAGTCGACATAAATATTACTACATGTACTAGGTGGCAAATTTCACGCTCTACAAAATTGGTCACTACACTTTTTTCGTAGGAAGCTTAGTTTTTGCATAAAACGCGAAAAACGATTTTATGATACTCAAAAAACACAAATCTGCACATGTAAAAGCGAGGGTGGGGAAAGGAAGATGGCTTCAAATCGAAAAACCGATTGCACAGATCGACGCAGAATCTCAAATTGCACCTAGAAACCGACGTAACGAGTTTTGTTTGGGGGGTTTTCGGGGTCAAAAACGCGAAAAACCCCGTTTTTTTCGAAAATGACCCCTCTTTGAGACTCCCTAGCTCCCCTCCAGAATGACCTAGGGGGCTAAAAATTTGTGTGGGGAGGTTTCAACTCAAAAGGAACAACATATTAAAAAATGAGCAAAATCGAAGACCATCGATTTTTTTCACTCCACCCTAGTATACAGTCGACAGCACTGCCATGAATTTTTTTGAAAATGTAAAAACTATCTCGGAATTTTTTTCCATGTTTTTCTCAACTTCAAAATTTCATTTTCAATTTTTTTCAACCCTGAAATTGAAAAAACTCGTGGTTATTGCAACATTTCTATTTCAAAATGTTTTCAAAATGTCAACTTCCTCGTTAAGCATTCTATGATAAGTACACTGTATCACAGTGATACCACCACTTTGTGTGTCGTGTTAACTGAACAGTCGAATCATCGTGAGGCTAAAACAACACATGAAAAGTAGATACAAAAGGAACCTCTCATAGAAAATTTCAGGTAGTAGTCTTATTTTTCAAATTTTGGCGAATTTTTGAAAATTCAAAATTACCTCATTACTTTGCCTTAATTTTGTGTAATTAAGATGAAAAGCCCATAATTTCTTTACTTCTCAAATTGAATTTAAGAAGTTCTGAGTCAACCTGCAGCCTTTGAAAATATTGAAATTTTCCAGTATTGAAAAAAATATATCTAAAATCAATTTAAATGGGAACTCTTGCACCTACATACATCGATTAATCATGTTGATAACTTTGAGTTATCAATATGATTGATCCATTAAGAGATAATTTTCTAAAATTCATAACTTCCGGGTCAAATCTATAACTATTTTCGTACAGCAAAAATTTCGGGCGAAAATTAAAAAATTGTACAATTAGGTATATCTTGGTTTAAACCCCACTGAATCGATTAGAAATGATTTCAAACCGATCTGAATTCTGTATCCTCGAGAGTTAATCCACAATTGGAATTTTGATTGGGCAATCAGTAAAGAAATTAGAAAAAATTTTAATTTGAAAGTAAAATGTTTGACAGAGATGTACGGCCACTGACAAAAATATATAATATGATAAAAATCAAAAAGTCGGTCATCTCACATGAGGCGTGAGGTTTTTTTATTTCATTTATTTTTCCTGAAATTCCAAACAATTTTTCCACTTTTTTCAGTTTTTAAAATACGTATTCTATTTGTTCTCAAAACTTACCTTGGTGTATATTATGTCACAAATCAAATCGAGAAAACACAATTTTAGGGGAGATAAATGTGGGAGGGAGAAGAGAGGAAAAAACTATCATAAGGTTCGAATCCATTGCGAAATTTTAACATATTTTAATAGATCATGACTAAATTTAAAAAAACAAGGGGGTGGGGAGGGGGGTAATTCGGGGTGGAGAGGAGATGAAAAAAGAACATCTTCCTGTTTGAATCCAGTACAATTTAAACTCAATGGATCACATGACTGAATTTTTGCGAAAAGGGTGTTTATCGGGGTATTTTGACCTGCTGAACACGAATATTGAATTGGTTTCCTTATTTGGTCATTTCTTTCTGTATAAAACACTCAAAACTTGAAAAATCCACTAAAATAACAACATTTCTGTGCAGTTTTTCGTTATTTTCGGCTCTTAGTTCAAAGAAATCTCCAAAACTAAATACACAGCGATATTCTACATAAAAAAACGTATTTTTTAGAAAATTTTCCAGGGTGGTCGCTCTTCGCTTATATGGTATTTTTTACGATTGAAAATTTCAAATGGCCGAAAAAACGAGAAGGAGTGCACCAAAATTCTTGAAAAAATTATCGTAAATACATCTCTACGAGATGTAACTTTGTGCCAAAGAACAAAAAATTTCCTTCACTTCCGTTGAAATTAAAAATTCTTGAAAATGATGCAATAAAATGGCCATAGCTCCGAAAGAGAAGGGAGTAGGGGTCCAAAATTTTGTGAAAAATTATTTCTAGTCAATAAACACGACTTGAGGTGTTTAGGAGCCCAAAAGCGCGGGGGCCAAATTCACCCATTATCCGGCCATACCCTTTATGCAACACTCAGGAATTTTTGTTAATTTTCATGAATACAATAGAAAAATATTTTGATGGCCAGCAAATTTTACATGATTTTTTGTTATCAAATCGAAAAAAATTGGACTTGGCTTGAATCAGTTAAGTAAAGAATTTTCAAGCTCCACTTTCCAAGCACTTTGAGCCAAAAATTTGGTAGCCAGAGATTTAAAATTTCCATTTTCTTATCAATTTCAAGAAATAAACAAAACTGTAATTACCAATTTATGATTACAGTTTCCTGATTGACCAATTCAGTAATAATGTGCAAATTTTACTACTGTGCCAGTGTAAGAAGTTCCTAGTATCAAGTGACTTGATTCAAGTATAATTGACGTGTCTGAACACGTCAATTATACTCTTCACATTTTGAACCAAGATACGTTGGGTACCCTGTCAAAATTACCGTGAGATATTCTGTAATTTTGTACTTAATCAGAATTATTTATGGCCATGATCACTTACTATCAATTAAATAACCGCCATTTTTTTATTTTTTTTTGTGAAGAACATACCACATGTGGTGAATTAAATTTTTAATCCTTTAGGCCTTTCATAAGATTCGACAAGCGATAGACTATACCCATAGCTATACTGAAATTTTCAATCCTTTAGGTCTTTCAAAAGATTTGGTAGTGATAGTAAAAAATAGATAAGAATTGCTGATTTGTGATTATCTTGAAGGAAAAACTTACCGAGAAGTAATTTTATCAGCTCTAAATTGGATAAATAGCAATACCCAGTGGCTACAGAACATATGTTAAAAAAGCAATCTTTCATTGTGTGCAAAACTCTCGAACATTGAAGTCGCCAAACTAAATAGAGGCTTTGAAATTATTATTCCACTGCTGATAACATTGATTCGAGTAAGATCACTTCATCATTTTTTACCTATCTATTCCTTTAAAAAAAAAAAAAATTATTGAAGTAAGCATTCTGTTTCACTTCTTAAGTTTTAGCTATAAAGCACTTATATTCAATAAAACCTTTTATTTAAGCTTAAGCGAGAAATTTAATTATCTGCTAGAAATTTACATAGGTTAACCACTTATGTATGTAAAGGTAATAGAATTTTATGCATTAAATTTTAGATTTGGAACCATGCAAAATTTTTTACTAGGTTTTGTGGTATTCATTCCTTATTTAATTCAAGCTGACCTTGATTATGCAGAGTTTCAAAGGAGAGGCCTTAGTAAGTAGTTATTAGATATTATTATTTGATGATTATAAAAATTGTAAATCAGAAGTTTGGTATTTATTTACTCACTTTACCAATGATTTATATTGTCTTATGGTCTACATAAATGTAGGTATATGAGATTACTATATCCATATTGAATTATTCCTACAATTGTTTAACATCTATGTTTTGTTTGTGGTAGCACTTCACCCTGAATTAAAGAAAGAATTAGATGCTATTACCGATAAGACGATAAAATCTAATAAGCAAAACTGGTATGTTCAGATGTTTAGAATGGTACATGCAGATGGACATGCAGAGGGACATGCAGAGGGACATGCAGAGGGTTACGCTAGCGCAGAAGGAGTAACCGTAAGTGTAATTTGAGATTATACATCACAAATTTTAGTTTTTTATTAAACATGAAATAAATAGTTAATACAATACTATGTTTTCAACATGCAATGTTGCAGTTTTTAAGCAGTTTCTTATGCGCTACCAATGGTTTGAAAGCTACATTGGAAGCTGGTTATAAATTTGGTGCAGTTGCAATTTCCCTCTATGGTCAGATGAATTGTAAAGTTCCGGATTTCCCAGTAGATATTTTAGAAGTAATTACAAACAACGACCTTTGGATAATGAAGTATAATTCCCCAAAACATTATAAAAAAACCACTGGCTTGACTGATTCAACTGTTGCAACTGTTATTGGTGGTGCTGTGCCTACACTTCTTGAATCATACAAAGCTGAAATTAAAAGCTCATTCAAGACTTGGTATAGAATAACTACTTTAGAAATTAATAATGATTTCACAATATTCGTCAAAAAACTACAAGATGCATTGAAAAATTTCCATGAAACAAATAAAGGTGACAAAAAATATGAAAAAATTGAGGATGTTAAAGTAAGGTTTGCTGCACAGATGGCCAGGAGCTTTAAGATGATGTGTGCCCTGCACCACCAGCTCAACAATATAATCGATATTGATGCTCATAGAAGTCCACAAACTGATTTTTTAAAAATATTGTTGGAGTATGCACCAAACTGGCATATGTCACCAGAACAATTTCAGTTTCTTAACATCCTGAGACACTCGATACCAAATCAACTAACATCATTAAATTTTGTTAACATTCAAAACAAAAAAGAAGAATGGGTGGTTATTCCATATGATAATTCAGAGGATTGTGGTCGCCTAATGTTCAAGCAATTACCATCGCCTCCAAATAATCTGGTCTCACCAATTTCAATTTCATTTGAACCTCCCACACTAAAACCATCATCAAAATTTCCGTAGATTAGATATTGCATAGTGGTCTCATATTAAATAGATACTTATTGTAAATATTGTGCATACATACAATTTTTTCATGCCCCTACTGATTGTAAATATGTAGTATATGTATAACATTCTTTCATGAGATTGTAAATATCTATTAAGTATGTACTTATGTGTACCTATATTATACTGATTGTAAGTAAATTGGTACATACTATCTATATAAGATTTTTTCTTTTAATTGTAAATATTACCTATATACCTTCTAGAATAAATTTTTAATTTTTCCTTAACTTCGGTTTATCCAAGAAAATGGTATAATATATTTGCGCATTCAACTGTTCAGTAAGGATATGATATAGGTAAATAAGTAAGGAGGATCAATAATTAGTAATTGATACTAGCATGACATTTGTTGAATTAAAAAAATTCTTATATTGAATTTTGATAATTAGGGATATTTTGAAAATTTGTACTATTTAAATAAATGGGGCACAGAGTAAAACAACGAATGCAAACTTTCCCCGTCTAGGGAAATTTTCAACAATCAATTTTTCAGATATTTGTGGTAATTATTATCGCTTTTCTTCTAGGATATGTTTTCAAAATAAAACGTAAAATTAAAATTTCAGGCTTTTACCGGCTTTCTAAGTATATGAGGGCCTTGTACAAATGTAACCCTGCACCCCATGTCGACCTTCACATCTGTGTGTTAACAGAATAATATCGAGACTACAAGAGTACCTATGAATTAAATACCATAATTAGATAGCTGGTGCTGGAAATTATCATGTTCACCCATAATATCCCAAAAATTTTCTACGAAGTTTTGTACATATATTTTAAAAAATTTGGAGAAAATTGTGAACTACAGCCTCAAGTTGGATAAAGTGTGGTTGACCAGATTTTTAATAAAATCGAAGTTTATAATCTTTTCGTTCCGTGATACATCTGACATTCTAACTGATTAAATTTAAAAGTTTATTTCACAGTGCTATGTACAAACCAATGGAATTAAATTCTGCAATAGAAAATCTAAAGAGAGGATAAAGTTAAAATCAGATGGTGCCCTGCATTTAAATGAAAGCATGGTTGAGTACTTAATATTTGTTTTGTTGTATAAGTCTCGTTTCTCTTTTCACAAGATTGTGTACCAGATGAAAAGGAAACAAATGGACAGAGATTGAAACGACTAGATATTTTTTTTTTCCGAAGCAGTTTTGGCTTTCAGCATTGTTATCGAATTAAGGTTTGGTGAATAAAATACCGTGAAGCAAGCACTAAGAAGTAAGGGTAAGGTGCCCCATTATCGCCCACTTTTTTTTGAAGTCTCACCATTTCAAAAGTTCAAGGGCTGGAAATGTCATTGATGGCTTAATGGATACCTACATCCTTCTCCTACAATTTTGGAAAGCTCCGTGGTCATCCGAAAAAATTTAGTATTTTTTAGGAATTTTTTTCTGAGACATGTTAAAATGCGAGGTCAAAATTTTGGGTTCCTAATATCGACCACCGACTGATTTTGTCCGGTATGAACGAAATCTACTGGAAAACATTTTTTTTCGTGTTTCTCTTTCACAGATGAACAATTTGAGACCAAAATGAGAACCCTACGACCAAAATTCGAGAAAATTGAAAAAAACAAAATCGCTTAAAACAACAAATTACATAAGATTTATAGGTGGTCGATAATGGGACACACCATAAAAATGAACTTTGAGTGATTTTTTTCTAACTTAAAGTTGTAATTATTAAAATGTGATAATTACATCAGAAACTTTGAACTTTTTCAATTACAAAAATATTAGAAACATTTAATTCAATAATTTCAAGAAAGAATTCCAAGGCGTGCAAGCAATTGCTAAAAAAAAGTTTTTGGCCTTCCGAATTCTTCTTTTCTATTTTTCTCCGCGAGTTTTGGCTTCCAGGATGTCGGAGTGGTCTTATTTTTTCGGATTTTCGATGAATAATATGAAAAAAATTTTTCGGGTCGCTATCGCCCATAGCGCCGGAGATAGACGAGGTGGTCGACATTGGGCACTACGCGATAATGGGGCACCTTACCCTTATTATAATATCTTCGTTAAAACAGAAATTCTATGTCAAATTAAAAGGAAATTGTTCGTAGGTATTCATGTAAATGTGAAAGGTGAAGCTGAATTAGAAAGTACGTTTAACATTGAAACTTACGGTGCACAGTGGTACAGGAGACCCCTCAATACGCGCGAAATTTATCATCCTAAAAAAAGAGCAATAAAAGTGGGTAAAAAATGGTGTACACATAGTTTTTTTGGTCGTAGATTACGAATCTGACAAAAAATTGATTCGGGGTAATGGGGAGGGGGTAGGAAAGGGAGGAGGGGAGGTGCTGAAATCGAAATTCACCTAAAATATCGTGTAATATATCAAAATCTAGGTTTTCGAGGTCGTAGATTAAGAATATGACAATAAAATTTTTTTAGAGGTCATGGGGAGGGGGTGGGGGGGGGGGTGCTCAAATCATAATTCACCATAATATCGCGTAGCATATCAAAATCTAGGGTTTCGAGGTCGTAGGTTACGAATCCGACAATTTTTTTTGTGAAAGTAAGAGGGAAAGGGTGGGGGTGCTGAAATTGGAGTTAAACTAAAATATTGTGTAGTAGATCAAAATCTAAGGTATTTTTGCGATTTTAGTAATATAAATTAGGCCAAAAGTATAAGTGCCACGCCTCAGCACGAAAAATGTTATAGGCGAAGTGGTAGTTTCAAGTGCCCTGAACACGATTTTCCAATTAGTTTTTGCGTCCATCTGCGTCCGTGTGCATTATAAGCAAAAATGTGCCTTTTTCAACGATTTTTTCCCATTTTTAGTAATTTTTTTCCAGCATTGTCATTATTTACAAACCCTTTACATTCCCGGCATACAGGGTCTACAGATGAACCGGGCACCCTCAGCGCAAAATACTCTACCTAAAATAGCGATATTTCTGATTTATGTTTTTTTCCGTTAAAAGGGTCTGGGGTATAGTTTTTAAATTACCAAAAATCATAATTTTGATGAATTTAATTTTTAATGATAAATTCAACACTTATTTGTCAATAATTGTAATTAATAAAAAAATTTAATTTCAAAGAATTGATAATTTTACGTTCGAGATTACGGCATTCTGATGTTAAAAAAAAGATTCATGTAATGTTATCGTGTGGGCATTTCAACTCTGTGAAGCGTATTTCACACTTTTACCTGCATATTTTATAACATGACTCATCCCTTACATTAAACTTCGTTTTTTTTAATCTTGTTTTCGTTTCGTTGTGTATTACAACAATAATATCAGTGATGCAACGCAACGAAATGGGAAAAAAGAAAAGAAAAGAATGGGAATTTTTGCGCTGAGGGTGCCCGGTTCAACTATAGACCCCGTATATAAGATGACATTAGCTTTGTTCGTTTTCGTTGCACTTTTTTACACTGGGTTCATTCAAAAAGTACACCGCGCGAGCAGTGTAGGTCTTGGGTAAATTCGTAATCAACACTCGTAACCTGCCCTGCACTTTCCACACCTCCTTTTAAAAGGTGTGAAAAAGTGTACACTAAATGTACACCGTGCATGTACTGAAAAAAAACGAACAGAACCAGTGCAGCTAGTGCAGACACAAAAGAAAACGAACAGAAAAAGTGTACACTTTGTTACACCGTGTAGAAAGTGCAACAAAACGAACAAAGCTATTGATAGATAAAAAACGCTGGTACACGCAGTACCGCGTATATTCTAATACACCCGCGTATACGCACTGATGGAACAGGTTTTAAGAATTGGATGTGTGTAGTTGACCGCGTAAATGCGTATACGTGGCTCCGTAATATATATACGCGGTAAAATACGCTATTCCGCTGTGCGGACAACTGCTGATTTATTTTATGCGGCGTATTTTTTTTTCACACGCAGGATGCGTCACATCGAGTCGCCGTTCGTTCAAACTCGACGTGTGCGCGCGAAACAAGACGCGCATAAATATTCAAATCCAAATTTTAAGTTTTCGATGCTTTATCTTCCATGTTAGGTATGTTTGAAATTAATATAAAAATTGTGACTGTTTTCCAAACTTGAAAATATTTTCAACTGCAATTTTCAACTATACTTAATTAAATTTTTTTCCAACCCGCAAATTTTTCAAATCTTAAATTACGCAATAACGCGAAAAATAAAAAATAATGTCTCATGTCGCACGGAGAGTACAGAGTCTTTAATCTTAATCATTAGGTATTGAATAAAAAAATGTTTTTTCAATTTTTATGCGTTGAATTTTTTTGGAAGAAAATGTAGTGAAAGAAAAGTCGATAAATTAGATATCTGGGAAAAATTTCAAAAAATAGGATGAAAATGGTGGAAAATTTTTCATTAAATTGTCACAATTAGAAAGAATTCGAATTTGGAAAATTTTTAGGACCAATAATGTCGGTAAAAATGAAAAAAATTGGAAAAAAATTTTGCATTGAAAATAATTTTAGGATCAGAAAGAAATTGATCAAAAAAATAAAATTAAAATTACGTTTTGAAGAAAATTTGAAACGAATTTTACAACTTTTAAAAATATCAACTTTTTGAAATAATTTAAAATTTCGGAGTTAAAAAATTTTAGAGTACGAAAAAATTTCAGTACGCGAAGTCGTAGTTTCAGAAAAAGAAACGAATTGAAGAAAATTTCGGAAAAAATGAGGTTGGATGAACATATTTAAAAAAAAATGAAGTTCGAAAAAAAAGAAGATAATTGAAAAACGTTTTAAAGCGTCATTCCATAAATGTACGGAGTACGGATAATACATAAGTGCAGAAAAAAATCAGCGAAATTGTGTATAATTATTATTTATTACAAAAATTAATACGGGGAAGTGAAAGTGTGGCAGTGATTGTTGAAAGACTTGCATCTGTGTGCAGCGTAATTTTTGTTGCACAATGCGGCAAATTCTTTCGGATCGCTTCGGATCGCTTCGTGTGTACTCACGAGTGTACTTCGAATTTTTTGGCTCTTATATTTTTCAATAATTTTCGTTTTTTTTTTTAAATGTTTGGATAGTAGGTAGTTAAGAAATTATGATTAAACACAAGTTTAAGTCAATAAATTTATTCAACATTCTTATAGAAAATATTTTAAGTCATTTAGATCTACGAAATTAATTAAACAGTCATTTTTGAACACATACGAGTATAAAAAGTGTATTAAACTTTCGTTTAAGCTTTAGCTTTATGGATTCACGAGTGTACTTGAAGTTAATCCGCGTTTTTTGATTGTAAATGAGAATAAGATGAAGTCAACGTATCGAGTATAAGTGCTGTTTTTTTCTTTATTCTCTTTTTAAAAAATGTTTAAATTTGTTACAATTTGTAAGTTTTCAACGAAGCGTAATAAATTCAGTTTATTAAAACGCCACAGTGAAGGAATACGCTAACTCGCTAAGTATACATTATCGTTTCTCAATTTTCAAAGCTGTAATTAAATTATCATCAATAAGAATAAATAATAATAATAATTTATTATTGATGATTGATGATTTATGTACATTGAATTGATACGTCTACCGTCTTGGACATTTTTGGTTTGTTATAAGTACACTCGTGAGCCTACACGAAGCGATCCGAAGCGATCCGAAAAAATTTGCCGCATTGTGCAACCAAAATTACGCTGCACACAGATGCAAGTGTAGAAAGGGCCGTTAACTGCGATTTGTGAAATTTGTCAGGAAAGCGAAAAAACAAAACTGAAATAAATGTTATCACGTCGTATTTTTCCCCTCTAATTTCTTTATTTATGGTGAATTAATTATATTATTATTGGTTTTTCTTTTTCCTTCGCGTTTAATAACAGAATATTTATGAATATTAAAAAAATTTATTTATAAGATTGCAAGCAGCGTTACAATAACCAGTTCGAAAATATCGTATTTCTGAAGTTGGGAGGCTCACTTCAAACGAAAAATTAAGGGGTTAAAATTGATTTTTGGGAAATTTCAACTACATAGGGTTGTAGAGGAAGGTTTTTAGAACAAAAAAACAAAAAAAAAACGAAAAACGATTTTTTGACATTTAACGGCTCTTTTTACAATCACTACCACAAGTGTTGCGAACTTGCGTTTTGGATGCCGAAAAGAGTCATTTTTTCCGTGTTTACGTTTCGATGTGACGCATCCTGCGTGGGGAAAAAAATACGCTTTTATGCGAGCATATTTATGGGCGTAAAATGAAATCCATAATTCCGCTATTCGAACTGTTGAATAAGTTGCCTACTGTTTAGCCTGTAGGTACCTAGGCGGTGTTCAGCTTTGGATTTTGGTTCACTGTATAGGAGTGTACCTATATCGCGAATAAGTAATTTTCATATTTAAAATTTTCACTTCAAATTGACATTTTTGAAGATAGAAATTTTCCTAGAAAAAATTTAAAAATTCGCCTAATTTGCATAGGTACATTGAGGTAAAAAGTTGAAACTTGGTACACCCAAAAAAATAATAATAGAAAATATTTAAAAAATTAGTAAATTTTATTTTAAAAAATAACGGGGCACCATTCAAAAAGTTGGCAAAATTTAATGTACAAAATAATAATATTTATCAAGATATTTATTAAAATTCATCATTCAATAATAAACTTTACCAAGTATTTGGTAAAATTTATTATTGAATGATAAATTTTACCAAAATCTTGATAAATATTATTATTTTTAGACTAAATTTTGCCAACTTTTTGAATGGTGCCCCGTTATTATTTTTTAAAATAAAATTTATTAATATATATATTTTTGAGTGTAGAGACGCTATTTTCGACCAAGAGGCGCGCGGAGACTCCTATTTTTTCCGCATGTCGCAAAATTTTAATCATAAAAAAATGAAATAATTTTTTTTAAGCACATTTGATGTACAAAAAGGATATATTGAAAAATGACGTTTTTGGGAAATCACGATTGAAGTTTGAGTGTAGTTTTTTTTCATGCCAAATTAGGGAATTCAGCTGGGAAAAAATTTTACCTTAAAATTGCATCAGTTTGCTACAAGAAAACAGCTCGCCCATCACTTGATATTTTTTCAAAATTTTGTATATTGAAAACAAAAAGTTGAGTTATATGTATGTCCTTTTTAATGTGACAAAATTTACATTTAGACTCTTCTACCTTTGATGACATATAATTTTGCTAGAAGTGAAAATTAAAAAAAAAATTCATATAGGTAGAAGTTGGAGAGGATGAAAAAAGGAACATTTTCGTGAAAAAATTTTCAAATTATCTTTTCATGGAGCGGATATATCGCACTTTGAAAAATGACAACTTTTCTGCCATCATGATTTTCATTTTTTTGGTTTCAAAAAAAGTGCTCAACATACATTTTGGACGAATTTTATCTTTTTTTTTCATATTTATGACAAAAAGTTACCTAAGGAAACGTTTTATTAAAATTTTAAAATTTTACAATCATCTGCACAATGAAAAAATTATACATTACAAAATTAAACATGACATGGTGCGTATCCGCTCCACGAAGAGATAATGTAAAAAATATTTCACGAAAATGTTCCTTTTCTCATTCTCTCCAACTTTTGTATGTTTTTTTTTTTAATTGTCACTTCCGGCAAAATTATACGTCATCAAAGGTAGAAGGGTCTAAATGTAAATTTTGTCACATTAAAAAAGACATACATATAACTCAACTTTTTGTTTTCAACATACAAAATTTTGAAAAATATCAAGTGATGGGCGAGCTGTTTTTTTTTTGTAGCAAAATGATGCAATTTTAAGGTAAAAATTTTTTCCCAGCTGAATTCCTTAATTTGGCATGAAAAAAACTACACTCAAACTTCAATCGTGATTTCCCAAAAACGTCATTTTTCAATATATCCTTTTTGTTATGAATTATTCCACGAACAATTTACATTCAATCAACTATAAATTGATAAGTGAATGAAAAAGTTTTAAAAAAAAAAAAACATTTTTTGGCAAATTTTTGGCATGTTGCAAACAATTTAACGTGTCACAAGAAAATTCGACATGTCGCCATAAAATTCCGCATGTTGCACTTGCGACATGCGCGACACAAAAGTCTCGGCCCTTTATGAGAGAGAAAATTGAATTGCTCCAATTTTGCTCAAATTCACGTGGAGGGTTATTTAGGTGTACAGGTACAGGAACCGAAAACTAAAATTTCAGCCCTCTCGATGTCAGGAAGCTGAGCCATCGCTTCACAATAAAGTTGCACATTTTTGGGTAAGATAACAAACAAACAAAATTTTCGATTATAAAACCACCCCTAATTTTTTTTGAAATATTTTGAAAGTATCTTCTTTAGCTAACAAGGGAGGTATCCCAATTCAAAGTAAAATTTTGAGCTGAAACAAAAAAAATAATTGAAAGTAAGTCATAACAGTACCCCGTATCCAAAATTTCAGGTAAAATTTTGTTTTTCCTAGGTTTAATTACCCTCATTTCTTTAATTGTGAATTCTGAGGTTCCAGCTCCCGAGGAGAGGGATAGAAATTCGCCAAATATGTTTTAAAATTTTATATATACCTGGGTAATTCTACCAAAACTGTCGCATTTCAGTTACTTGTAAATTTCTCGAGTACTAAATGCGCTAGAGTGGGTTTTTTTGAATTGTTTTATTGAATATCATCTCCCCCACCTCATCCAGTGAAAAAAATAATTTTTCCCCTCCCCCACCACCCCCTGCATAAATTTTAATGGTCAAAAGTTCCATCGTCGCGTCGTGGCTGTTACCACTCATGGTTTTCAACTTTACTTACCCCTAGCACTGAAGATAATTGATATTTTTGAAAAATTTTTAAAACATGATATTGGTAGAGTGATGGGGTCAGGGGCAGGGCTGCGAGAACAAGGAAAATCTGTTCTCGTTCTCAGTTCTTTCGTTCCCAAAATAAAAAAAAAATCATATGTTCGTTCGTTCGTTCGTTCTTCCTAGTTGTTCTACTGGTTCTCCGTTCTCGTTCTTGTTCTTTTCAAAAAGCTTGTTCTTCTGTTCTTGTTCCCGTTCCCGTTCTTTTGATGTTTTTTCAATAACTTTGTAGGTAGAGTTGTGTAAAATCAACTTCAAACCAATAAAATTAAAAAAAAAATTTTAAAGTAAAAAAAAAAACATGAAAAATTCGGAATTTTAACAAAAATTTACAAGAACGAGAATGAACCTGAAGATCAGAGAGAACAGTTCTCGTTCTTTTGTTCGCGAACCACAACTGAAATTTCTGTTCTTTCTTTAGTTCTCTGTTCTTTTAAATCTTTTTTTTAAATGTTCGTTCTTTGAGAAAAAGCTCTGTTCTTCTGTTCTTTGTTCTTGTTCTTTGTTCATTCTCGCAGCCCTGGATGGGGTACACATTGACCTCCTTGAGGGTCACCAGAAGGGCACTGGGTGACCTCAAGACGAGACCAAAACTCTGTTACTAGGTTTTTGTTCCATCGTCGTGGCGAAATTTCATTAATTTTTTCTGGCTCTGTTACTTCGTATTTTATCTTTTTCAACTCCAATACTGATTCAGGGGTGTAATAGGAACGACCTTTATCGATTGAATTTTAAATTCCTGACTACTTGGTCAATTTTGAAATAAAAATTTGTAAAAATTCTTGTGTTTACAATTTATACATTCCATCGTCGTGGCTATCAATTTTTCGAATTGTGCTTATGGCGTTGAGCTACAAATGAGAAAAATATATTCCACAAGCAGTATATCAACACAAATTCATCACAATGCACTTTAAAATCAATTCACAATTGAAAAAATGGGAAATATTCAAGATTTTTCTTACGTCGTGGCTACTTTTTTCATTTCCTTCGTCGTGGCGGAGATGATTTTTGTATCCACGACGAAGGAATTTTTATCCGCAACGTGAGAACTTTGAACATGTAAATAGTATAATTCATTCTGCATCCAGTGGGCTTGATCCCTTCAGTGAATTAGGTGCCACTACGATAGAACTAAAGACCACACAAAGGAAATTCTATGGTCATGGAACGCATGATTATAGATTTTCCATAGTCGTGGATACCAAAAATTTGAATCGCCCCACACCCTCCCCTGAGAGCTATGAAGTGAGCCAAATACAAAAAATGGTGTCTCGAACGTATACATTTTAGATCTCAATCAAAAAAATTGAAGAAATTCAACTTTTATTTTTCGAATTTCATATACTGGAAATGCGACAGTTTTGGTAGAATTACCCACCTAAATATATAAAAAAAAGAAAAAATTTCCGAATTTAATCAAAATTGAGAAAAAAAATTTCTGACTTCTTACTGAAGTACTGCTTTTGATAGCAAAACATCAACCTGATGGATGTGGTGGTGTGCTCCTATAAACCATCTTCCTATCACAACCGGTGTCATGAAACTGGTTCGACTACTTTTTTCTTTTTAGTACACTACATATTGTAAACTCCAAACAGCCCCTTTCAAGTGCTACTGGGCAACCTGTTCTACGCCAAATTGCTGAATAGCAAATCCGCTATGTTGCCATTGCACTCATACTGTGTATACGCTACTCCGCCTATTTCTACGCCCGTGTATACGCAGTCTCATTTTTACACCCGTGTATACACGTTTCTAATTTTGTCAATAGGGAATGCTACCAAGTACAGGTACCCTTACCAGGTAAAAAAAGAAAAGCAATAGCTTTTGTATACTGTACTATAAACCTTGTTTCATTTAAATCTTGAATGAAATGAGAATATAAGGATCAGTTAGTATATTATACAAATACTTACACATACAGATGTAGCCAGCAGGTTGATGAGATTTTGAGATTGGACACAACATAATGTAAGAGTGTTCATCTGGGGTTTAAGAGCACCCCACTAGGTCAGGTGATAGAGTTAGTGCTGGCTTTCCTATATATGTGAAATTTAGCAGGGTCTGCCAATCAAGCCCAGGTGGTGATGGAAATTTTTTATAATTTTTTAGCGGACTTCCCGCTCTAGCGGGAATCCGCTATTGCGATCATAAGGTTTTTTTTTTGTTTTATTTGTTGAAGCCTTTTTGGTTCTGACGCGATTTCTCTCCCTAAACTGAATAGATCGGGCTGAAATTTTTACAGTAGGTGTAGTTCATGCAGGAGAAGAGCTGATAAGTTTTTGGTGCAATTCTGTGCACAGAAAGCTGAGCTTTTCAACTTCAAAGCTCATTTTTGGGACATTTCTTTCTGACGCGATAACTCACGTTAGAGTTGACCAATCGACTTGAAATTTTTACAGTTGTTAGAACGTGCATGGGAGAAGAGCTAATTAAATTTTGAAGTCGATCCATGCTTTGAAAGTTGAGCTTTTCGAGTTCAAAGTTTATCCAGTTTTTCAAAAATATCTCACGAACAGCTTGAAAGCTCACCATCTACGAGAAAATTGAGCGTAAAGTTTGGAGGCTTGTGATTGGTCAACTTTTCTGATGCGATTTAATCATATTTCTCAACAATGGGCCGGCAGATAAAATATTTTCTTTGAACCCTTGCAATACCACCTGCTGGGTCGGAATTTTTAGACCAACACAAAGACTGATTTTATGGCCCCTTTGAGGCAGTGGTCGGCAGATAAAATCTTCATCAAAAATTCCTTATAAGGCTTGAGCTCAAAGTTGGAAGGCCTGTGATTGGTCAATTTTTCCACTTCAATTTCTCTCGTTTAACTGAACCAATCGTTTCGAAATTTCTGTAGTAGGTGTAGATTGTGCAGGAGAGCAAATTATCATTTTTTGGTTCAATTCAGTTCATAGAAAGCTGAGCTTGGAGCTTTCAAGTTCATTTTTGTGATACTATAATTCAAGTTAGAGTTGACCAATCGACTTGAAATTTTTACAGTGGTTAGAACGTGTACAGGAGAAAAGCTGATTAAATTTTGAAGTCGATCCGTGCAATGAAAGTCGAGCTTTTAAAGCTCAAAGTTTATTTAGTTTTCAAAAATATCTCGAAAATGGTGCATCGTAGAGAAAAACGGTGACCAAACGGATGGTTAGGAATTTTAAGCTCTACAACTTTGATTCTCATGAATTTTTCTTAAAAGCTCACCATTTTCGAGAAAGTTGGAAGGGTTGTGATTGGTCAATATTTCTGACTCAATTTCTCTCGTTCAACTGAACCAATCGTTTTGAAATTTTTACAGTTAGTTTACATCGTACAGGAGAAAAACCGATTATGTTTTGGTGTAACTCTGTGCATAGAAAGCTGAGCTTTGAAACTCCAAAGCTCATTTTTCTGAAACCTCCCTCTGGCAAGATAAATAAAATCGACCGATCGATTCAAAATTTTTATGGTGATAAGAATGTGTTTGGGAGAAAATCTGATTGAATTTGGAAGGCGATCTGTGCATAGAAAGCTGAGCTTTTGAAGCTCAAATTTATTCAGTTATTCAAAAATATCTCAGAAACGGTGCATTGTAGAGAAAAATGGACGTCAAAAAAATGGTTAGGAATTTCAAGGTCTATTTTTCATGAATTTTTCTTAAAATCTCACGTTTTCGAGAAAAATGAGCTCAAAGTTCAAAAGCTTGTAATAGGTCAATTTTTTCGACTTGATTTCTCTCGTTTAACTGAACCGATCGTTTTGAAATTTTTACAGTACCTGTAGATCGTGCAGGAGAAGCCCTAATTTTTTAGGTTAAATTTTGAGCAAGGAAAGCTGAGCTTTGAAGTTTTAAAGTTATTTTTTGTGACACCATAACTCAAGTCAGAGTTGATCGATCGACTTGAAATTTCCGTAGTAATTAGAATGTGTATAGAGGAAGAGATGATTAAATTTTGAAGTTGATACGTGCATTGAAAGTTGAGCTTCACAAGTTCAATTCTAGTTTGTATATAATAGGAAGTCCGCTCTTTTGACACAGTGTGTCTAGTTTTTTCTTAAGCTCAACTTTGAAGTAAAATATTTTGATACCTATAAATCAAAATAGTTTTTCATGTTTTATTCTCTTTTTAAAAATTATGCAAGCTGTACACCCAAATGAATTCAAATATTTATGTATTTATAAGAAATCAAGTGACATGAATTTATTTTTCTTGAAGTTTGCTTAGTTTGGTAATACCTAAGTAATATCAAAATTTCCTATTGTCTAACAAAAAATTAATATAGCCAATGCTAAAATGTTGTACCTAGTTAAATTTCCATTTTGCAAAAATCATTCCTATTATTCTTCAAGTACTCAAGTTTATTTATCAAATTTTGGCGAATTTTTGAAATTCAAAATTACTTCATTGCTTACACTTATGCTTTTATAAAATCAGAAAAACACTGAAATTTGGTAAGGTATATACCCCATTTTTGACTTGATGGTTGTGGACTTGTGAGGTTTTAGGAATGCCCTTTACTTTTGACAATATAAAATTTCACTGGAGGGGCTTCTAGTGTTGGAAATATATTTAGAATGATGAAATTTGACAACAGAGCTCTTTAAAAAGTTCAATTGCAAATAAATTACGGGGATTTCTATAACCGCTTTGTGCTATGAATCTATCATTTTGACATGTTGAAAATCAAAATTTGACTCTAATGGTGTATTTTTGCATGTATGTAGAAAAAAATTAAAAATCTGAAAAATCTGCCCAAATTGAGTTGAAAAACTGAAATTTGGTAGGTACCTTATATTCGACCTAGTGGTTTCAAGATGTTTCGGAGCCCCAGAAAATTTTGGAATTTTGTAGTGCTGCCATAAGCGCAGCTAAAGGTGGGCCCAGCCAATTTTTTCCGACCAATTTTGAATTTTTCAAAATTAATCAGAGACAATTTTCCAAAGGGAAACCAGGGAAGTCAGACTTCCATTGATTTTTTTTTCAACTATTGTGATTTTTTCACAAAGTAAGTAAGGGTAAAATGCCCTAACTTCGACCGCTTCCTAATTTCGACCGCTTCCTAATTTCGACCACCGACCGATTTCGGCTGCTATGGACGCAATCTACACGAAAAAAATTTTCATGTTCCTTTTTCATAGATGAACAATTTAAGACCAAAATCACAACCATACAGGTAAAATTAGCGGAGAAAATTGAAAAAAACAAAATCGCATAGGTGAAAAAATTTTTTACGTATTCTTTGATCTCAAATTATGAATATTTTTTTCAATAAATTCTACCAAATAATTGTGAATTGTGAGGGGGGATGGTGTCAGATTTCAGATGAAATCATCGTTTTTGAAAACAACTGGAGGTACGCAACAAAAATTTTCACCAAAGTTCAAATTGTATAGGGTGCCCTAATCTCGACCAGCAATACTATCGTATGTAATCTGGTTTTTGAATGCGATTTTGTTTTTTCCGATTTTCTCCGCGAGTTTTGGCTGCAGGGTTGTCGTTTTGGTCTCATTTTGTTTATCTGTGAAAGAAGAATATGAAAAAAAAATTTCGGATAGATTCCGCTCTATGCGGGCGAAATCAGCTGGTGGTCGAAATTAGGAACCCAAAATGTCAAAATCAATTTTTGAGTTCCCTCAGAAAAAAAAATCGCAAAAAATACAAAAAATGATTGTATCGGCTCAAAATTTAGGGAGTGGTAGAGGAAGGATCAAGGTATTTTTTAAGCCATTTTGTCTAAATTATTATCAAATGTTTTCATCAATAAAATTATTTCAAAAGTAAGGAAACTTTCAACATTATTGGAAAAAAATTTAAAACTAAAAGAAATTTCTAGAAATTGATTTTGATTTTTTTTAAAATCGAAGCTAAACGATTTTTGAGAAAATTTGAATTTAAAACAATTTTATAGTTGGAAAACCTTTTATGGTATCTAATAAAATTTTTTCAACTTGGATTCATTTTTTTTCAAATCTATATTTTTAAAAATTAGTCCCAACTCAGAAATGTCTCAATTTCAAAGAGAGTTTTCAACATCATAGGTATTTTTCAAAACTTCTCCCCAATTAATTTCTCGCTTCTCGCCTCTTTACCTTCGAGATATTTACTTTAAAAGGTGATTCAAGGTTCATTGTCAGTGTTGTCGTTTTTTTTCATTGTGATGCTGGTTAGCTCATCTTACATACCTATTCTATTATGAACGTATTTTTTCATGTACATACATATTTTATGTTTTACATACATAATATTTTTCAGAGAGTGTGACTAGGTAGAAAAAAATGATAAATTTTCAATTAAAAAAAATAAGTTTATTCGTTAATAGGGCTGTTACTGTTTTTGAAATTGCCTACTGTACCCCTGCAATTGCATACCTTGCCCCTGCCGCTTTACTTGTTTTACCGCTGGTCTATCTCACTGGTGGATAACATTATCATAACAAACACTAGTGATATTCATAACTTTTTCGTATCATGTAGGAAAATTATTTAATAATAATAATTATTAAAAGCTTTTGAAATATGGTGGCCAGTTGTTGTGTTGTTGGATGCTGTAATACCTTCCGCAGAAGTAATAGTGTAAAATTTTATCGATTTCCTGCTGTGAGATCGAGATACTGTAGTGAATATCAAAACATTTTAGCTACTCAGCGGAAAGCATGGATAAATGCGATAAAGCGTAAGAATGTAAGCGACGAAAATGTAGATAATCTCAGGATATGTAACGAACATTTCATCTCCGGTGAGTCGTGAGATTCATATTCTAAAAAAATGTCATTTTCGTGTGAAAGATTCATTATAAACAGAGATGATTTTAAATCTTATTTGCAGGTAAATCTGCCCATTTTCGAGACACACTTGATCCTGATTGGATTCCTAGTGTTCGCATGGGATGTAAACAATCCGATAATCTATTACCTCAAAAGAAATTGAATCGATATGTGCGAGCATTCAGACGTAATCAAATAAGAAGCAACCCCATACCCCATGTACAGTCAAGTACAGAGGTAATTTATATTTTATATAGCAATAGTGCGAGATTATTTTGTATCATCGGCACTCGAATATATTCTCTTGAGTTCTTATTGTTGTTCATAGAGTGTTGAAGAAGCTCAGAATAACACCAAAGTAATGATAACTTTTGAGAGTGACGTTGCTACTTCTAACGAGGATATCGTTGACTTGCCAAGTGCTTTAGAAGAGACAGTTAACAATTTTGAGGCGGATACACAGGTAATTTATATTGCAATAGTGTGACATTGTTTTACATTATCAATGCTTGAATAAACTCTCAAGTTCTTATTGTTTTAGAATGTTGAAGAAGCTCAGAATAACTCTGAAGTAACGATAACTTCTATGAGTGACACGTCTGCTTTTAATGAGGGTATCTTCGACTTGCTGAATGCTCCTGAGGACACAGTTGTTTCACATATTGAACCTGATGTCGAGATAGTAATTGCTTCGCCGGATGATGTATCTGTCCTTGAATATAATCTCAATGATCAAGGTCCTCCAGTCGCGTCATTACAGTGCCCTGTTACTGATGAAATCCCTTTGATGGAAGGTGAGCAGTCGTTGCAAAGAGAACTTGCTTTGCTTAGAGTACAAATGCTTCTTCAAAGGAATGAAATGGAAACAAAGGACAAAGAAATTTTATATTTAAAAGAGCAGACTGCTAAGTTACATTCAGAATTAACAGATCGCTGCAGTGAAGTATATGATTCAAGATCGGAAGTAAAGCGGTGTCGATCAGAAGTAAAGCGGTGTCAGTTTGATGAAGACGCATTCGTAAACGATGATAAAAAATTGAATTACTTCACTGGAATACCGAACCTAAAATTGTTCAATTTACTTTTGGAATATGTCGGCATTCCGTTGAACAATTTACCTGTTCAGAAACTGACGAGCTTTCAAAAACTAGTACTTGCATTAATGAAGTTGAGAACGAATATTAGTTTTGTGGGTTTGGGTTATCGGTTTAATATTTCAACCAGAGAAGCGAGCTTGTTATTCCAGCAAATAATCATTATCTTGGAAAATACGTTTTCTTATTTAGTGCATTGGCCAGACAGAGAAAATTTAAGAGCAAAAGTACCGATTTCATTTCGTAAAAAATTTGGTAATGCTGTGTCTGTTGTAATAGATTGCTTCGAAATTGGCATTGAGAGACCAGGGAACACTAGAGCTAAAGCTCAAACATTCAGTAATTACAAACATAAGCACACAGTCAAGTATTTATTGGGCATTACGCCACATGGTTTCATTTCATTTATATCAGATGGTTGGGGGGGAAGAGTTAGCGACAAAAAAATTACAGAAGAGTGTGGTATATTAGATAATCTACTTCCGGGGGATATTGTATTGGCAGACAGAGGATTTACAATCAATGAACTGGTTGCTTTACAATACGCTAAATTGAATACTCCAGAATTCACTCGAGGTAAAAAGCAATTACATCCTAGGGCGATTGAAAATGGTAGAAAAATCTCATCTGTTCGAATTCATATCGAACGTGTTATTGCGTTGATCAGAGGAAAATTTCAAATCCTTAAAGGACCCATTCCTGTTACAGTTTTAAAAGCAAAGTATAACGACCGCGATCTTTTAGATAGAGATGTGCGCCGAGGTAAAATCGGCGGCGGCGGCGAACTTCCAAAATCTTACGGCGGCGGCGGCGCCATCGGCGCGCCGCCGACCTCAATCAGCGGCGGCGAATTTGGCGGCGTGCTTTTTTAAGTTTTTTTTTATCAATTTTTTGACTCCCTTATGTGGTTTTTTTTACCAATTGGTACCTTTTTTCTAAACACACGCACGTAATTTGGTAACCCAGATTGTAAATGAAAATTCTTTTCTGGGTTACCAAATTACGTGCGTGCGTTTGGAAAAAAGGTACCAATTGGTAAAAAAAAACACATAAGGGAGTCAAAAAATGATAAAAAAAGCTCGCCGCCGAGATAAAAATCGGCGGCGGCGGCGGCGGCGGCGCCGGTTAAATTGACTCGGCGGCGGCGGCGGCCGAAAACCAAGAAAAATTGGCGGCGGCGGCGTAATTTTTCGGCGGCGCACATCTCTACTTTAG
>JAVBJF010000840.1:0-37672 GCA_033439095.1 Pseudococcus viburni | reverse complement strand
AAGGATAATCCGCAATTACAGGTGTTGAAGTTCATATAGACTATTTTTGAGCTTTTCTCCAGCTCTAGAAAATTCTAAAATTTTTCTGGAGGCTCCAAAACGTCTCGAAACCACTTTCAATTAATTCGGGAAGTCAGAAATTGGGTACATATGCCAAATTTATACTTTTTTCGTTGATAAGATCAAATTTGCATGTTTTGCAGGGCAATGATGTACTTACCTAATTTTTTAAATTCCAAAATTTTGCTAAAATTCGAGAAATGAACTATAGTGTCTGAAAATTTGAATTCGATTCTCTTCTATAATGTAATTCCGATTCATTTTTGTTTGGACTCAAAATTTTACTGGAGTTGGGACATCTACCTTATAAGGTTTACCATGAACTGAAATTGTTGAATAAAATTTTACCTACGTGAACATTTTGAATGTCATTCTTTTAAGAACAACTTTTAGAATTTTTTCAATCAATTTTCAGAAGGATTTTTATGCAAATGAAAAATTATGAATTTGAAAAACTGTAAAAAAGTTGTTTTTTTTTTCAAATTACACATTGGACAAATTCATCAAAGATAAATCCTGTTTTTCTATTTTCTAAACCCATGTTAGGGGTAATTTTCACTCCAGTCACAGAAATGAGTTTTTGGGGAAGTGAATTGGGATAAAAATTGAAAAATTTTAATTTTATTATCAAATAAAAATCAAAATCCATTATTTTGGCGAATTGAATCCATTTATGGGGTTGTTTTTACCACAAAGGGCATGGCCGGGTAAGAATGGTAAATCGGCCCCCGAGCGATCTCGGAATGATACTTACAGGGTATATCGGTACCCTAGAGATACATTATTCCCCCGAGTTTCAGACCCCGAGTCAAGTGGTTCTTGAGTAATGACTCAAAAGGTGAAAAATGAGTTTTAATTTTTTTCTCAGGATTGACTTGACCGATTTTTGTCAAACTTGGATATAAATGTAGGTATATGTAAGGGCTCGTTACAAAAAAAATTACAGCTCCCCCTTCCACTTTTTTCCCCTCCAAAAATTCGACTCAATATTTTGAGGCTCTCCTTACCTATGAAGGACTCGAGGCAAAATTTTCAAAAAATAATTTTTAGGTACCCTATTGATCCTAGGATAATATATAATTTTTTCAAAATTTTGCCACGGGTGCGCCATGGTCAAAATTGACCAAAACCAGAGTTATCTTTGGCCATATTGGAGAATATTTGAAAAATAACACCTTTTGATCACTAGATACAACGATTCTTTTTTTTTCATTTCTACCCCTTGAATTGATACAAACCATTATTACAAGATATTTTGCGTCACAGCTTCCAATTTTGAGGCCAGTAGCACCCCCTCCCCCACCACATCAACATTTTGAGATCACAGTAAACCTGTCAATATTGGTATCGTTTTCATATGAATCGAACATTCTGAGTGGGAAAATGAGGTTGGATTTTTGATTAGACCGATATCCGCCCCTCAAGAAAATGGGAGGGTCAGACCATTACAGTGTTTTAACTTTTCAAAAAAAAAATATTATTTCATCAGAGTAAGAATAATATTTTTTTTGTGAAATGAAACAAAGTACATGAAAATATTATATAAAAACATTATTTCGAATAAAAATAAACATTCATTTTCACTATTATAGGAATAAGGTTACTGATGTACTAAAACCTAATTCTCATCACTATCTTCATTAATTATGACATTTAAATTATCATAATCAAATCGGATATAGGTCCAATCAAAAATCCAACCTCATTTTCCCACTCAGAATGTTCGATTCATATGAAAACGATACCAATATTGACAGGTTTACTGTGATCTCAAAATGGCGATGTGGTGGGGGAAAGGGTGCTACTGGCCTCAAAATTGGAAGTTGTGACGCAAAATATCTTGTAATAATGGTTTGTATCAATTCAAGGGGTAGAAATGAAAAAAAAAAAAGAATCGTTGTATCTAGTGATCAAAAGGTGTTATTTTTCAAATATTCTCCAATATGGCCAAAGATAACTCTGGTTTTGGTCAATTTTGACCATGGCGCACCCGTGGCAAAATTTTGAAAAAATTATATATTATCCTAGGATCAATAGGGTACCTAAAAATTATTTTTTGAAAATTTTGCCTCGAGTCCTTCATAGGTAAGGAGAGCCTCAAAATATTGAGTCGAATTTTTGGAGGGGAAAAAAGTGGAAGGGGGAGCTGTAATTTTTTTTGTAACGAGCCCTTACATATACCTACATTTATATCCAAGTTTGACAAAAATCGGTCAAGTCAATCCTGAGAAAAAAATTAAAACTCATTTTTCACCTTCTGAGTCATTACTCAAAAACCACTTGACTCGGGGGTCTGAAACTCGGGGGAATAATGTATCTCTAGGGTACCGATATACCCTGTAAGTATCATTCCGAGATCGCTCGGGGGCTGATTTACCATTCTTACCCGGCCATGCCCTTTGAAAATCTACCTCTGAGGTAAGAGTGAAGCTTTAAAAAAGAATTTTGCACTTTGGTCCCACCCATTCTTCTAGGCCCTGCTTTCATGCTTGAGGTGGAAAGGGTCCCATAAATAGACTTAGATTTCTTCCGGGATATTATTTTGTATTTTCTTCAATACCTAATCACGAAATTTTGCTCTTTAATACCTAGTGAAGAAGATAGGAATTGAATTGAAAATTTCAAGAAAATTCAATTTGATTTCTAAAAAATTTCTAAACATGCCTATTAAGGGGAATTTTTAATGCTCCTCAATCCATTTTTGAGGTCATCTCAACCCCTCAAACCCATTTAACCCTTGAGGAATAGAGGGTGAACCAAAATTGGGAATTTGGGATAATTTTGATTTCGGGAGCAAATGTGGACTCTTAGAAGGGTAAATTTGGATCAGAATTAAGATTGCTTCATTATTTTGACTCTATGAATCCCTTTTATGGAGTAATTTCAGCTCCAAACTGAAAGGTCTACCTTCTAGGGGGAAAGTGAGATTTCAAAATTGAAAACTACTCAACCAAAAATTTTCAATTTTGATCATACTATTCCTTGAGAACCACTTTTCATGTTTGGGAGAGAAACTGCTTTATAAATAAATTCAGAAAGACAAATGCTTGACAAAATTGAATTATTTTAAATTTCGGTTGCACTTCGTCCTTCCGAGGACATAATTTCGCATCTGAAGTGTAAATAATTCAAAAAAATGGATTTTTGGTTGTCAAACAACATGGATTTCGATACCTCGCTCAATAATTTTGAAAATCTCATTTTCGGTCTGAACTCCCCATTTTCTAGTGCTGACTTTTCAAGTTTGGGTCAAAGAAAATGATCCAGAAATGATTTCAAGAACTTAAAAAAATAGGGATTCGGAGGGAGGCCCTCCTCCCTCTGGACAATTTTTTCGGATCCAGAGCCAAAGGCACTTTTTAAAAAAATTCGCAACTGGAGCGGGAGGCACTTTTTCAAACGCCCTGGAGCAAGAGCCAGAAGGACTTTGATCAAAAATCTCAGAATTGGTGCCGGAGAGAGGAGGGCCCCTCCGGATGCTTGGTACGACCAGAAATTTAGAGCGAAGCTGGAGGGTGGAGGGCCTTCCTCCGGACGATTTTTTTAAAGCTGGAGCCGGAGCCACTTTTTAAAAAATCTCGGAGCTGGAGCCGGAGGAACCAGATCCCCTCCTTCCGGATCCTTGAAAAAATCTATTTTTTTAATTAAAAATTTTTTGGATAACTATTTTTTTGAGCTTTTGTCTTATAGGTACGTTTTTTTGTTATGATCTTCAGTTTATCAAATTGACTTTCTTGGGGATGGAAATAAAAAGCCAAGAAATTTTGAAAATAAGGATTTTGGAGCTTAAGTATTGAATGTACTTTGTACCACTCAAAAAATTTTAAATGGTCATTTACCTACTTGAATTTTAATCCTATATCCTCTCATTTCGAAAAAGTGAAAAGTCACTGAAAAAGTCAGAATTGCAGCACAGGAAAAACTAGGGAATTCCTTTTATTTTTAGCCGATTTCCGCTGATTTTTCAAAGATTTTAACTGATTTTTCAAAGATTTTCACTGATTTTTCAGCAAATTTTTAGGAATTTTACTGAATTTTCTGTAAATTTCAACAAGTATGCCTAATTATAATTTTTTCCATTTTTAAAATTCAAAATAAAATTCTAAATACCTAAAAAAAAACAATTTTTTGAAAATATTTCAATACAATCATAATTTTTATTCTGAGAAAAAATAAGAGAATGTCCCAGTATTGGGGAGGAGCTGTCCCTTTGGCCATACATTTAATTTTGCCCCACAGCCGCGCTTCAATATAATCTCGCGGAACACAAATTATACCCAGTAGATAGCTTTATTAATTTTTGTAAATCCGATATGAGACATAAATAGCACCTAATGTTTGACAACACCGCTGGATCTCACCTTAACTCAATTTACAATTGTATATGTGTATAAGATCTCACCTTTCCATTTTTTATCAACGGATCTCACCTTTCTAGGATTTATCTTCAAAAAAAAAGGTTAAAATTTTTTACCCCTCTGTGGTCACCGTGATTTAACAGCAGCAAAATAACTATTACCTCTCCTATATACTTTAGAATATGCAATTCTAAAGGTGGATCTCAGGTTACCCAAATTTCTATCGGATCTCACCTTGATAGATTTGTGTGTATATATATATATATGTATGGAATTTGTCCTGGATTAAACTCCGAAACTGTAAGGTCTGAGAAAAATCTGAAAACGTCGAGCTGTTGGGGCATTGGTGAACCTGTGAGATTTTAAGTTTTATCAAAATCGGTTGAAACGTTTTTGAGAAAAATGAATTTTTGTGATTTTTTTTCATGGAATTTGCCTGAAAATAGCGTCCAAGAAGTGGTCTTCAGGGTGTCCAAAAAAAAATAAATAAAAATGCTTAGGAAAAATTATTTAACCAACCTAATTGAAAAATTTCAAATCTAGTATCATTCGTGGTTTATCACCATTCGACTGTACATGATGGTAGAATAACAAGACTCCCATGATAACTATGGCCTTCTTTAGATGATGAATTCATTGTTACTGGTTTCCATCAACTTTGGAGAAAAAGAGGTCTTCAGGGTATCCGAAAAAAAGCTTGCAATAAAAATGCATAGCAAAAATCATTTAACCAACTTAATTGACAAATTTTAAATCTGGCATCAGTCCTATTCTAATACCATTCGAATGTACATGATAGTAAGAAGGATCCATTCGAGATGGGCTTCTTTAGGTTACAAATTCATCATTTCCGGTTACCATCAACTTTGAAGAAAAAAAAGAGGTCTTCAGGTTGTCCGAAAAAAATTACAATTAAAATGCTTGGCAAAAATTTTGTAACTAACTTAATTGTAAAATTTTAAATCTGTCGTCAGTCTTGGTCTATTACCAGTCGAATGTACATGATGGTAGAATAACAGGACCCTCACGATAATGATGGTCTTCTTTAGGTGATGAATTCATTGTTTCTGGTTTCCATCAACGTTGGAAAAAAGGAGGTCTTCAGGGTATCCGAAAAAGCTCACAATAAAAATGCATAGCAAAAATTCTCCAATCAAATTGATCGAAAAATTTCAAGTCTGGCATCATTCGAATATACATAATCGTAGAATAACAGGACCCACTCGAGATGGACTTCTTCAAGCGACGAATTCATCGTTTCCAGTTCTCATCAAGTTCGGAAGAAGTGCAGACAGGTCTTTGAAATTACCTGTCAATTTAGAATGTTCAGAAACTGAATCGCCAAGAAATTGACTAAATTTTGAATTCGAATATGTGCTCATGAAAAATACCGTGTGACAAGTCTATTGTTTGGTTTTGTTTTTTCATTCGATTCCTCTGAACCCCCCTATCGGCTCTCTAAAACCAGGAAATCGCATAGATGTAGGTTTATTTCGTTTTCACTCATTTTCATTGTATCAAAATTATTAACCCCAACAAATAGCTACGTATTGATTACACAGATGATAGGTATCTTTGATAGCTAATACATTTTGATGCATAAATATAAGAGAAAAGTCGGTTTATCTCACGATTTAGGCGTGAGAATTTTTTTAATTTTAACCTTTTTCTGCAAAAGTTGCATTTTTTTGAACTGAAAAATCAGTTCCTTTGCAGAAAAATCAGCATAACTTTGATAAAAATCGACGAAAATGCAAAAACGAGGGCATTTTCGGAATCCTCTCGTCGAGACGAATCGAATGGTGTATTTACTTTTTGTTTTTGAGCTTTTTTCGCAAAAGTTGCCTTTTTTTTACCGAAAAAAAGGCCATAACTCGTCAACAAAGGCTCGGCGAACAAAACGGTCGCCGGATTCGGAATCAGCGACCTCGAATTAGTCGAAAACGACACAAATCTCGAATTTTTTTGAAAATCATCAATTTTCGAAAAAACCATGAACTAACCCCTTATGATTTTTTTGGATTTTGATGATTTTCAAATAATTCGAGATTTGTGTCGTTTTCGACTAATTCGAGGTCGCTGATTCCGAATCCGGCGACCGTTTTGTTCGCCGAGCCTTTGTTGACGAGTTATGGCCTTTTTTTCGGTAAAAAAAATGCAACTTTCGTGAAAAAAATGCAACTTTCGCGAAAAAAGCTCAAAATGTAAACGTGAATACACCATTCGATTCGTCTCGACGAGAGGATTCCGAAAATGCCCTCGTTTTTTCATTTTCGTCAATTTTAGTCAGAGTTATGGTGCTTTTTCAGCAGAAAAAGTGCAACTTTCGTGAAAAAAAATGCAACTTTCGCGAAAAAAGGCCAAATCTGACTTTTTCCCCACAATTTTTTTGAAAATCATAAAAAAATTGTTTAATTTGATGAAAAATTGTGTAAAATGTTGAAAAATTGCGTGAAATGTTGGTCAAGTTGTCGAAAAATTGTTAAATTTGATGAAAAATTGTGTAAAATGTTGAAAATTAGCGTAGAAAAGTGTTTTACATGTTGAAAAATTGCGTAAATTGTTGCCTAAAAGGTGGAAAAATTGCCTAAATTGATGAAAAAGTGTGTAAAACATTGAAAAAAGTCGTAAAATTGCTTCAATTGTCGAGAAATCTTGCATAAATTGATGAAAAATTGTGTGAAATGTTGAAAAAAAGTTGTAAAATTGTTTCAAATGTTGAAAAATTGCATGAATTGTTGCAGTTTTTCGACAATTCTCTCAATTTTTAACAAATATCTCGACTTTTTCACACAATTTTCAACAATTTAAACAATTTTTCGACAAATTAATGCAATTTTACGACTTTTTTCCCAACATTTTACACAATTTTTCATCAAGTTTAACAATTTTTCGACAACTTGAGCAACATTTCACGCAATTTTTCAACATTTTACACAATTTTTCATCAAATAAAACAATTTTTCGACAATTTGAAGCAATTTTACAACTTTTTTTCAACATTTCACACAATTTTTCATCAATTTATGCAGGATTTCTCGACAATTGAAGCAATTTTACGAATTTTTTCAATGTTTTACACACTTTTTTATCAATTTAGGCAATTTTTCCACCTTTTAAGCAACATTTCACGCAATTTTTCAACATTTTACACAATTTTTCATCAAATTAAACAATTTTTCGACAATTTGAGCAACATTTCACGCAATTTTTCAACAAAAAAGACACTTTTCTACGGAAATTTTCAAAATTTTACACAATTTTTCATCAAATTAAACAATTTTTTTATGATTTTCAAAAAAATTGTGGGGAAAAAGTCAGATTTGGCCTTTTTTCGCGAAAGTTGCATTTTTTTTCACGAAAGTTGCATTTTTTCTGCTGAAAAAGCACCATAACTCTGACTAAAATTGACGAAAATGCAAAAACGAGGGCATTTTCGGAATACTCTCGTCGAGACGAATCGAATGGTGTAATCACTTTTTAATTTTAACCTTTTTCTGCAAAAGTTGCATTTTTTGAACTGAAAAATCAGTTCCTTTGCAGAAAAATCAGCATAACTTTGATAAAAATCGACCAAAATGCAAAAACGAGGGCATTTTCGGAATCCTCTCGTCGAGACGAATCGAATGGTGTATTTACTTTTTGTTTTTGAGCTTTTTTCGCAAAAGTTGCCTTTTTTTTACCGAAAAAAAGGCCATAACTCGTCAACAAAGGCTCGGCGAACAAAACGGTCGCCGGATTCGGAATCAGCGACCTCGAATTAGTCGAAAACTACACAAATCTCCAATTTTTTTGAAAATCATCAATTTTCGAAAAAACCATGAACTAACCCCTTATGATTTTTTTGGATTTTGATGATTTTCAAATAATTCGAGATTTGTGTCGTTTTCGACTAATTCGAGGTCGCTGATTCCGAATCCGGCGACCGTTTTGTTCGCCGAGCCTTTGTTGACGAGTTATGGCCTTTTTTTCGGTAAAAAAAATGCAACTTTCGTGAAAAAAATGCAACTTTCGCGAAAAAAGCTCAAAATGTAAACGTGAATACACCATTCGATTCGTCTCGACGAGAGGATTCCGAAAATGCCCTCGTTTTTGCATTTTCGTCAATTTTAGTCAGAGTTATGGTGCTTTTTCAGCAGAAAAAGTGCAACTTTCGTGAAAAAAAATGCAACTTTCGCGAAAAAAAGGCCAAATCTGACTTTTTCCCCACAATTTTTTTGAAAATCATAAAAAAATTGTTTAATTTGATGAAAAATTGTGTAAAATGTTGAAAAATTGCGTGAAATGTTGCTCAAGTTGTCGAAAAATTGTTAAATTTGATGAAAACTTGTGTAAAATGTTGAAAATTAGCGTAGAAAAGTGTTTTACATGTTGAAAAATTGCGTAAATTGTTGCCTAAAAGGTGGAAAAATTGCCTAAATTGATGAAAAAGTGTGTAAAACATTGAAAAAAGTCGTAAAATTGCTTCAATTGTCGAGAAATCTTGCATAAATTGATGAAAAATTGTGTGAAATGTTGAAAAAAAGTTGTAAAATTGCTTCAAATGTTGAAAAATTGCATGAATTGTTGCAGTTTTTCGACAATTCTCTCAATTTTTAACAAATATCTCGACTTTTTCACACAATTTTCAACAATTTAAACAATTTTTCGACAAATTAATGCAATTTTACGACTTTTTTCCCAACATTTTACACAATTTTTCATCAAGTTTAACAATTTTTCGACAACTTGAGCAACATTTCACGCAATTTTTCATCATTTTACACAATTTTTCATCAAATAAAACAATTTTTCGACAATTTGAAGCAATTTTACAACTTTTTTTCAACATTTCACGCAATTTTTCATCAATTTATGCAGGATTTCTCGACAATTGAAGCAATTTTACGAATTTTTTCAATGTTTTACACACTTTTTTATCAATTTAGGCAATTTTTCCACCTTTTAAGCAACATTTCACGCAATTTTTCAACATTTTACACAATTTTTCATCAAATTAAACAATTTTTCGACAATTTGAGCAACATTTCACGCAATTTTTCAACAAAAAAGACACTTTTCTACGGAAATTTTCAAAATTTTACACAATTTTTCATCAAATTAAACAATTTTTTTATGATTTTCAAAAAAATTGTGGGGAAAAGTCAGATTTGGCCTTTTTTTCGCGAAAGTTGCATTTTTTTTTCACGAAAGTTGCATTTTTTCTGCTGAAAAAGCACCATAACTCTGACTAAAATTGACGAAAATGCAAAAACGAGGGCATTTTCGGAATCCTCTCGTCGAGACGAATCGAATGGTGTAATCACTTTTTAATTTTAACCTTTTTCTGCAAAAGTTGCATTTTTTGAACTGAAAAATCAGTTCCTTTGCAGAAAAATCAGCATAACTTTGATAAAAATCGACCAAAATGCAAAAACGAGGGCATTTTCGGAATCCTCTCGTCGAGACGAATCGAATGGTGTATTTACTTTTTGTTTTTGAGCTTTTTTCGCAAAAAGTTGCCTTTTTTTAACCGATAAAAAGGCCATAACTCGTCAACAAAGGCTCGGCGAACAAAACGGTCGCCGGATTCGGAATCAGCGACCTCGAATTAGTCGAAAACGACACAAATCTCGAATTTTTTGAAAATCATCAATTTTCGAAAAAACCATGAACTAACCCCTTATGATTTTTTTGGATTTTGATGATTTTCAAAAAATTCGAGATTTGTGTCGTTTTCGACTAATTCGAGGTCGCTGATTCCGAATCCGGCGACCGTTTTGTTCGCCGAGCCTTTGTTGACGAGTTATGGCCTTTTTTTCGGTAAAAAAAATGCAACTTTCGTGAAAAAAATGCAACTTTCGCGAAAAAAGCTCAAAATGTAAACGTGAATACACCATTCGATTCGTCTCGACGAGAGGATTCCGAAAATGCCCTCGTTTTTGCATTTTCGTCAATTTTAGTCAGAGTTATGGTGCTTTTTCAGCAGAAAAAAAGTGCAACTTTCGTGAAAAAAAAATGCAACTTTCGCGAAAAAAGGCCAAATCTGACTTTTTCCCCACAATTTTTTTGAAAATCATAAAAAAATTGTTTAATTTGATGAAAAATTGTGTAAAATGTTGAAAAATTGCGTGAAATGTTGCTCAAGTTGTCGAAAAATTGTTAAATTTGATGAAAAATTGTGTAAAATGTTGAAAATTAGCGTAGAAAAGTGTTTTACATGTTGAAAAATTGCGTAAATTGTTGCCTAAAAGGTGGAAAAATTGCCTAAATTGATGAAAAAGTGTGTAAAACATTGAAAAAAGTCGTAAAATTGCTTCAATTGTCGAGAAATCTTGCATAAATTGATGAAAAATTGTGTGAAATGTTGAAAAAAAGTTGTAAAATTGCTTCAAATGTTGAAAAATTGCATGAATTGTTGCAGTTTTTCGACAATTCTCTCAATTTTTAACAAATATCTCGACTTTTTCACACAATTTTCAACAATTTAAACAATTTTTCGACAAATTAATGCAATTTTACGACTTTTTTCCCAACATTTTACACAATTTTTCATCAAGTTTAACAATTTTTCGACAACTTGAGCAACATTTCACGCAATTTTTCAACATTTTACACAATTTTTCATCAAATAAAACAATTTTTCGACAATTTGAAGCAATTTTACAACTTTTTTTTCAACATTTCACACAATTTTTCATCAATTTATGCAGGATTTCTCGACAATTGAAGCAATTTTACGAATTTTTTCAATGTTTTACACACTTTTTTATCAATTTAGGCAATTTTTCCACCTTTTAAGCAACATTTCACGCAATTTTTCAACATTTTACACAATTTTTCATCAAATTAAACAATTTTTCGACAATTTGAGCAACATTTCACGCAATTTTTCAACAAAAAAGACACTTTTCTACGGAAATTTTCAAAATTTTACACAATTTTTCATCAAATTAAACAATTTTTTTATGATTTTCAAAAAAATTGTGGGGAAAAAGTCAGATTTGGCCTTTTTTCGCGAAAGTTGCATTTTTTTTCACGAAAGTTGCATTTTTTCTGCTGAAAAAGCACCATAACTCTGACTAAAATTGACGAAAATGCAAAAACGAGGGCATTTTCGGAATCCTCTCGTCGAGACGAATCGAATGGTGTAATCACTTTTTAATTTTAACCTTTTTCTGCAAAAGTTGCATTTTTTGAACTGAAAAATCAGTTCCTTTGCAGAAAAATCAGCATAACTTTGATAAAAATCGACCAAAATGCAAAAACGAGGGCATTTTCGGAATCCTCTCGTCGAGACGAATCGAATGGTGTATTTACTTTTTGTTTTTGAGCTTTTTTCGCAAAAGTTGCCTTTTTTTTACCGAAAAAAAGGCCATAACTCGTCAACAAAGGCTCGGCGAACAAAACGGTCGCCGGATTCGGAATCAGCGACCTCGAATTAGTCGAAAACGACACAAATCTCGAATTTTTTGAAAATCATCAATTTTCGAAAAAACCATGAACTAACCCCTTATGATTTTTTTGGATTTTGATGATTTTCAAAAAATTCGAGATTTGTGTCGTTTTCGACTAATTCGAGGTCGCTGATTCCGAATCCGGCGACCGTTTTGTTCGCCGAGCCTTTGTTGACGAGTTATGGCCTTTTTTTCGGTAAAAAAAATGCAACTTTCGTGAAAAAAATGCAACTTTCGCGAAAAAAGCTCAAAATGTAAACGTGAATACACCATTCGATTCGTCTCGACGAGAGGATTCCGAAAATGCCCTCGTTTTTGCATTTTCGTCAATTTTAGTCAGAGTTATGGTGCTTTTTCAGCAGAAAAAGTGCAACTTTCGTGAAAAAAAAATGCAACTTTCGCGAAAAAAGGCCAAATCTGACTTTTTCCCCACAATTTTTTTGAAAATCATAAAAAAATTGTTTAATTTGATGAAAAATTGTGTAAAATGTTGAAAAATTGCGTGAAATGTTGCTCAAGTTGTCGAAAAAATTGTTAAATTTGATGAAAAATTGTGTAAAATGTTGAAAATTAGCGTAGAAAAGTGTTTTACATGTTGAAAAATTGCGTAAATTGTTGCCTAAAAGGTGGAAAAATTGCCTAAATTGATGAAAAAGTGTGTAAAACATTGAAAAAAGTCGTAAAATTGCTTCAATTGTCGAGAAATCTTGCATAAATTGATGAAAAATTGTGTGAAATGTTGAAAAAAAGTTGTAAAATTGCTTCAAATGTTGAAAAATTGCATGAATTGTTGCAGTTTTTCGACAATTCTCTCAATTTTTAACAAATATCTCGACTTTTTCACACAATTTTCAACAATTTAAACAATTTTTCGACAAATTAATGCAATTTTACGACTTTTTTCCCAACATTTTACACAATTTTTCATCAAGTTTAACAATTTTTCGACAACTTGAGCAACATTTCACGCAATTTTTCAACATTTTACACAATTTTTCATCAAATAAAACAATTTTTCGACAATTTGAAGCAATTTTACAACTTTTTTTTCAACATTTCACACAATTTTTCATCAATTTATGCAGGATTTCTCGACAATTGAAGCAATTTTACGAATTTTTTCAATGTTTTACACACTTTTTTATCAATTTAGGCAATTTTTCCACCTTTAAGCAACATTTCACGCAATTTTTCAACATTTTACACAATTTTTCATCAAATTAAACAATTTTTCGACAATTTGAGCAACATTTCACGCAATTTTTCAACAAAAAAGACACTTTTCTACGGAAATTTTCAAAATTTTACACAATTTTTCATCAAATTAAACAATTTTTTTATGATTTTCAAAAAAATTGTGGGGAAAAAGTCAGATTTGGCCTTTTTTCGCGAAAGTTGCATTTTTTTTCACGAAAGTTGCATTTTTTCTGCTGAAAAAGCACCATAACTCTGACTAAAATTGACGAAAATGCAAAAACGAGGGCATTTTCGGAATCCTTTCGTCGAGACGAATCGAATGGTGTAATCACTTTTTAATTTTAACCTTTTTCTGCAAAGTGCATTTTTGAACTGAAAATCAGTTCCTTTGCAGAAAATCAGCATAACTTTGATAAAATCGACGAAAATGCAAAAACGAGGCATTTGATCCTCTCGCATTTTAACACTTTTTAATTTTAACCTTTTTCTGCAAAAGTTGCATTTTTTTGAACTGAAAAATCAGTTCCTTTGCAGAAAACTCAGCACAACTTTAAGTAAAATCGATCACCAAAATGCAAAAACGAGGGCATTTTCGGAATCCTCTCGTCGAGACGAATCGAATGGTGTATTTACTTTTTGTTTTTGAGCTTTTTTCGCAAAAGTTGCCTTTTTTTTACCGAAAAAAAAGGCCATAACTCGTCAACAAAGGCTCGGCGAACAAAACGGTCGCCGGATTCGGAATCAGCGACCTCGAATTAGTCGAAAACGACACAAATCTCGAATTTTTTGAAAATCATCAATTTTCGAAAAAACCATGAACTAAACCCTTATGATTTTTTTGGATTTTGATGATTTTCAAAAAATTCGAGATTTGTGTCGTTTTCGACTAATTCGAGGTCGCTGATTCCGAATCCGGCGACCGTTTTGTTCGCCGAGCCTTTGTTGACGAGTTATGGCCTTTTTTTCGGTAAAAAAAATGCAACTTTCGTGAAAAAAATGCAACTTTCGCGAAAAAAAGCTCAAAATGTAAACGTGAATACACCATTCGATTCGTCTCGACGAGAGGATTCCGAAAATGCCCTCGTTTTTGCATTTTCGTCAATTTTAGTCAGAGTTATGGTGCTTTTTCAGCAGAAAAAGTGCAACTTTCGTGAAAAAAAATGCAACTTTCGCGAAAAAAAGGCCAAATCTGACTTTTTCCCCACAATTTTTTTGAAAATCATAAAAAAATTGTTTAATTTGATGAAAAATTGTGTAAAATGTTGAAAAATTGCGTGAAATGTTGCTCAAGTTGTCGAAAAATTGTTAAATTTGATGAAAAATTGTGTAAAATGTTGAAAATTAGCGTAGAAAAGTGTTTTACATGTTGAAAAATTGCGTAAATTGTTGCCTAAAAGGTGGAAAAATTGCCTAAATTGATGAAAAAGTGTGTAAAACATTGAAAAAAGTCGTAAAATTGCTTCAATTGTCGAGAAATCTTGCATAAATTGATGAAAAATTGTGTGAAATGTTGAAAAAAAGTTGTAAAATTGCTTCAAATGTTGAAAAATTGCATGAATTGTTGCAGTTTTTCGACAATTCTCTCAATTTTTAACAAATATCTCGACTTTTTCACACAATTTTCAACAATTTAAACAATTTTTCGACAAATTAATGCAATTTTACGACTTTTTTCCCAACATTTTACACAATTTTTCATCAAGTTTAACAATTTTTCGACAACTTGAGCAACATTTCACGCAATTTTTCAACATTTTACACAATTTTTCATCAAATAAAACAATTTTTCGACAATTTGAAGCAATTTTACACCTTTTTTTCAACATTTCACACAATTTTTCATCAATTTATGCAGGATTTCTCGACAATTGAAGCAATTTTACGAATTTTTTCAATGTTTTACACACTTTTTTATCAATTTAGGCAATTTTTCCACCTTTTAAGCAACATTTCACGCAATTTTTCAACATTTTACACAATTTTTCATCAAATTAAACAATTTTTCGACAATTTGAGCAACATTTCACGCAATTTTTCAACAAAAAAGACACTTTTCTACGGAAATTTTCAAAATTTTACACAATTTTTCATCAAATTAAACAATTTTTTTATGATTTTCAAAAAAATTGTGGGGAAAAAGTCAGATTTGGCCTTTTTTCGCGAAAGTTGCATTTTTTTTCACGAAAGTTGCATTTTTTCTGCTGAAAAAGCACCATAACTCTGACTAAAATTGACGAAAATGCAAAAACGAGGGCATTTTCGGAATCCTTTCGTCGAGACGAATCGAATGGTGTAATCACTTTTTAATTTTAACCTTTTTCTGCAAAAGTTGCATTTTTTGAACTGAAAAATCAGTTCCTTTGCAGAAAAATCAGCATAACTTTGATAAAAATCGACGAAAATGCAAAAACGAGGGCATTTTCGGAATCCTCTCGTCGAGACGAATCGAATGGTGTAATCACTTTTTAATTTTAACCTTTTTCTGCAAAAGTTGCATTTTTTTGAACTGAAAAATCAGTTCCTTTGCAGAAAACTCACCACAACTTTAAGTAAAATCGACCAAAATGCAAAAACGAGGGCATTTTCGGAATCCTCTCGTCGAGACGAATCGAATGGTGTATTTACTTTTTGTTTTTGAGCTTTTTTTCGCAAAAGTTGCCTTTTTTTTACCGAAAAAAAGGCCATAACTCGTCAACAAAGGCTCGGCGAACAAAACGGTCGCCGGATTCGGAATCAGCGACCTCGAATTAGTCGAAAACGACACAAATCTCGAATTTTTTGAAAATCATCAATTTTCGAAAAAACCATGAACTAACCCCTTATGATTTTTTTGGATTTTGATGATTTTCAAAAAATTCGAGATTTGTGTCGTTTTCGACTAATTCGAGGTCGCTGATTCCGAATCCGGCGACCGTTTTGTTCGCCGAGCCTTTGTTGACGAGTTATGGCCTTTTTTTCGGTAAAAAAAATGCAACTTTCGTGAAAAAAATGCAACTTTCGCGAAAAAAGCTCAAAATGTAAACGTGAATACACCATTCGATTCGTCTCGACGAGAGGATTCCGAAAATGCCCTCGTTTTTGCATTTTCGTCAATTTTAGTCAGAGTTATGGTGCTTTTTCAGCAGAAAAAGTGCAACTTTCGTGAAAAAAAATGCAACTTTCGCGAAAAAAGGCCAAATCTGACTTTTTCCCCACAATTTTTTTGAAAATCATAAAAAAATTGTTTAATTTGATGAAAAATTGTGTAAAATGTTGAAAAATTGCGTGAAATGTTGCTCAAGTTGTCGAAAAATTGTTAAATTTGATGAAAAATTGTGTAAAATGTTGAAAATTAGCGTAGAAAAGTGTTTTACATGTTGAAAAATTGCGTAAATTGTTGGCTAAAAGGTGGAAAAATTGCCTAAATTGATGAAAAAGTGTGTAAAACATTGAAAAAAGTCGTAAAATTGCTTCAATTGTCGAGAAATCTTGCATAAATTGATGAAAAATTGTGTGAAATGTTGAAAAAAAAGTTGTAAAATTGCTTCAAATGTTGAAAAATTGCATGAATTGTTGCAGTTTTTCGACAATTCTCTCAATTTTTAACAAATATCTCGACTTTTTCACACAATTTTCAACAATTTAAACAATTTTTCGACAAATTAATGCAATTTTACGACTTTTTTCCCAACATTTTACACAATTTTTCATCAAGTTTAACAATTTTTCGACAACTTGAGCAACATTTCACGCAATTTTTCAACATTTTACACAATTTTTCATCAAATAAAACAATTTTTCGACAATTTGAAGCAATTTTACAACTTTTTTTCAACATTTCACACAATTTTTCATCAATTTATGCAGGATTTCTCGACAATTGAAGCAATTTTACGAATTTTTTCAATGTTTTACACACTTTTTTATCAATTTAGGCAATTTTTCCACCTTTTAAGCAACATTTCACGCAATTTTTCAACATTTTACACAATTTTTCATCAAATTAAACAATTTTTCGACAATTTGAGCAACATTTCACGCAATTTTTCAACAAAAAAGACACTTTTCTACGGAAATTTTCAAAATTTTACACAATTTTTCATCAAATTAAACAATTTTTTTATGATTTTCAAAAAAATTGTGGGGAAAAAGTCAGATTTGGCCTTTTTTCGCGAAAGTTGCATTTTTTTTCACGAAAGTTGCATTTTTTCTGCTGAAAAAGCACCATAACTCTGACTAAAATTGACGAAAATGCAAAAACGAGGGCATTTTCGGAATCCTCTCGTCGAGACGAATCGAATGGTGTAATCACTTTTTAATTTTAACCTTTTTCTGCAAAAGTTGCATTTTTTGAACTGAAAAATCAGTTCCTTTGCAGAAAAATCAGCATAACTTTGATAAAAATCGACGAAAATGCAAAAACGAGGGCATTTTCGGAATCCTCTCGTCGAGACGAATCGAATGGTGTAATCACTTTTTAATTTTAACCTTTTTCTGCAAAAGTTGCATTTTTTTGAACTGAAAAATCAGTTCCTTTGCAGAAAACTCACCACAACTTTAAGTAAAATCGACCAAAATGCAAAAACGAGGGCATTTTCGGAATCCTCTCGTCGAGACGAATCGAATGGTGTATTCACGTTTACATTTTGAGCTTTTTTCGCAAAAGTTGCCTTTTTTTTACCGAAAAAAAGGCCATAACTCGTCAAACAAAGGCTCGGCGAACAAAACGGTCGCCGGATTCGGAATCAGCGACCTCGAATTAGTCGAAAACGACACAAATCTCGAATTTTTTGAAAATCATCAATTTTCGAAAAAACCATGAACTAACCCCTTATGATTTTTTTGGATTTTGATGATTTTCAAAAAATTCGAGATTTGTGTCGTTTTCGACTAATTCGAGGTCGCTGATTCCGAATCCGGCGACCGTTTTGTTCGCCGAGCCTTTGTTGACGAGTTATGGCCTTTTTTTCGGTAAAAAAAATGCAACTTTCGTGAAAAAAATGCAACTTTCGCGAAAAAAGCTCAAAATGTAAACGTGAATACACCATTCGATTTGTCTCGACGAGAGGATTCCGAAAATGCCCTCGTTTTTGCATTTTCGTCAATTTTAGTCAGAGTTATGGTGCTTTTTCAGCAGAAAAAGTGCAACTTTCGTGAAAAAAAATGCAACTTTCGCGAAAAAAGGCCAAATCTGACTTTTTCCCCACAATTTTTTTGAAAATCATAAAAAATTGTTTAATTTGATGAAAAATTGTGTAAAATGTTGAAAAATTGCGTTAAATGTTGCTCAAGTTGTCGAAAAAATTGTTAAATTTGATGAAAAATTGTGTAAAATGTTGAAAATTAGCGTAGAAAAGTGTTTTACATGTTGAAAAATTGCGTAAATTGTTGCCTAAAAGGTGGAAAAAATGCCTAAATTGATGAAAAAGTGTGTAAAACATTGAAAAAAGTCGTAAAATTGCTTCAATTGTCGAGAAATCTTGCATAAATTGATGAAAAATTGTGTGAAATGTTGAAAAAAAGTTGTAAAATTGCTTCAAATGTTGAAAAATTGCATGAATTGTTGCAGTTTTTCGACAATTCTCTCAATTTTTAACAAATATCTCGACTTTTTCACACAATTTTCAACAATTTAAACAATTTTTCGACAAATTAATGCAATTTTACGACTTTTTTCCCAACATTTTACACAATTTTTCATCAAGTTTAACAATTTTTCGACAACTTGAGCAACATTTCACGCAATTTTTCAACATTTTACACAATTTTTCATCAAATAAAACAATTTTTCGACAATTTGAAGCAATTTTACAACTTTTTTTCAACATTTCACACAATTTTTCATCAATTTATGCAGGATTTCTCGAAAATTGAAGAAATTTTACGAATTTTTTCAATGTTTTACACACTTTTTTATCAATTTAGGCAATTTTTCCACCTTTTAAGCAACATTTCACGCAATTTTTCAACATTTTACACAATTTTTCATCAAATTAAACAATTTTTCGACAATTTGAGCAACATTTCACGCAATTTTTCAACAAAAAAGACACTTTTCTACGGAAATTTTCAAAATTTTACACAATTTTTCATCAAATTAAACAATTTTTTTATGATTTTCAAAAAAAATTGTGGGGAAAAAGTCAGATTTGGCCTTTTTTCGCGAAAGTTGCATTTTTTTTCACGAAAGTTGCATTTTTTCTGCTGAAAAAGCACCATAACTCTGACTAAAATTGACGAAAATGCAAAAACGAGGGCATTTTCGGAATCCTTTCGTCGAGACGAATCGAATGGTGTAATCACTTTTTAATTTTAACCTTTTTCTGCAAAAGTTGCATTTTTTGAACTGAAAAATCAGTTCCTTTGCAGAAAAATCAGCATAACTTTGATAAAAATCGACGAAAATGCAAAAACGAGGGCATTTTCGGAATCCTCTCGTCGAGACGAATCGAATGGTGTAATCACTTTTTAATTTTAACCTTTTTCTGCAAAAGTTGCATTTTTTTGAACTGAAAAATCAGTTCCTTTGCAGAAAACTCACCACAACTTTAAGTAAAATCGACCAAAATGCAAAAACGAGGGCATTTTCGGAATCCTCTCGTCGAGACGAATCGAATGGTGTATTTACTTTTTGTTTTTGAGCTTTTTTCGCAAAAGTTGCCTTTTTTTTACCGAAAAAAAGGCCATAACTCGTCAACAAAGGCTCGGCGAACAAAACGGTCGCCGGATTCGGAATCAGCGACCTCGAATTAGTCGAAAACGACACAAATCTCGAATTTTTTGAAAATCATCAATTTTCGAAAAAACCATGAACTAACCCCTTATGATTTTTTTGGATTTTGATGATTTTCAAAAAATTCGAGATTTGTGTCGTTTTCGACTAATTCGAGGTCGCTGATTCCGAATCCGGCGACCGTTTTGTTCGCCGAGCCTTTGTTGACGAGTTATGGCCTTTTTTTCGGTAAAAAAAATGCAACTTTCGTGAAAAAAATGCAACTTTCGCGAAAAAAAGCTCAAAATGTAAACGTGAATACACCATTCGATTCGTCTCGACGAGAGGATTCCGAAAATGCCCTCGTTTTTGCATTTTCGTCAATTTTAGTCAGAGTTATGGTGCTTTTCAGCAGAAAAAGTGCAACTTTCGTGAAAAAAAATGCAACTTTCGCGAAAAAAAGGCCAAATCTGACTTTTTCCCCACAATTTTTTTGAAAATCATAAAAAAATTGTTTAATTTGATGAAAAATTGTGTAAAATGTTGAAAAATTGCGTGAAATGTTGCTCAAGTTGTCGAAAAATTGTTAAATTTGATGAAAAATTGTGTAAAATGTTGAAAATTAGCGTAGAAAAGTGTTTTACATGTTGAAAAATTGCGTAAATTGTTGCCTAAAAGGTGGAAAAATTGCCTAAATTGATGAAAAAGTGTGTAAAACATTGAAAAAAGTCGTAAAATTGCTTCAATTGTCGAGAAATCTTGCATAAATTGATGAAAAATTGTGTGAAATGTTGAAAAAAAGTTGTAAAATTGCTTCAAATGTTGAAAAATTGCATGAATTGTTGCAGTTTTTCGACAATTCTCTCAATTTTTAACAAATATCTCGACTTTTTCACACAATTTTCAACAATTTAAACAATTTTTCGACAAATTAATGCAATTTTACGACTTTTTTCCCAACATTTTACACAATTTTTCATCAAGTTTAACAATTTTTCGACAACTTGAGCAACATTTCACGCAATTTTTCAACATTTTACACAATTTTTCATCAAATAAAACAATTTTTCGACAATTTGAAGCAATTTTACAACTTTTTTTTCAACATTTCACACAATTTTTCATCAATTTATGCAGGATTTCTCGACAATTGAAGCAATTTTACGAATTTTTTCAATGTTTTACACACTTTTTTATCAATTTAGGCAATTTTTCCACCTTTTAAGCAACATTTCACGCAATTTTTCAACATTTTACACAATTTTTCATCAAATTAAACAATTTTTCGACAATTTGAGCAACATTTCACGCAATTTTTCAACAAAAAAGACACTTTTCTACGGAAATTTTCAAAATTTTACACAATTTTTCATCAAATTAAACAATTTTTTTATGATTTTCAAAAAAATTGTGGGGAAAAAGTCAGATTTGGCCTTTTTTCGCGAAAGTTGCATTTTTTTTCACGAAAGTTGCATTTTTTCTGCTGAAAAAGCACCATAACTCTGACTAAAATTGACGAAAATGCAAAAACGAGGGCATTTTCGGAATCCTTTCGTCGAGACGAATCGAATGGTGTAATCACTTTTTAATTTTAACCTTTTTCTGCAAAAGTTGCATTTTTTGAACTGAAAAATCAGTTCCTTTGCAGAAAAATCAGCATAACTTTGATAAAAATCGACGAAAATGCAAAAACGAGGGCATTTTCGGAATCCTCTCGTCGAGACGAATCGAATGGTGTAATCACTTTTTAATTTTAACCTTTTTCTGCAAAAGTTGCATTTTTTTGAACTGAAAAATCAGTTCCTTTGCAGAAAACTCACCACAACTTTAAGTAAAATCGACCAAAATGCAAAAACGAGGGCATTTTCGGAATCCTCTCGTCGAGACGAATCGAATGGTGTATTTACTTTTTGTTTTTGAGCTTTTTTCGCAAAAGTTGCCTTTTTTTTACCGAAAAAAAGGCCATAACTCGTCAACAAAGGCTCGGCGAACAAAACGGTCGCCGGATTCGGAATCAGCGACCTCGAATTAGTCGAAAACGACACAAATCTCGAATTTTTTGAAAATCATCAATTTTCGAAAAAACCATGAACTAACCCCTTATGATTTTTTTGGATTTTGATGATTTTCAAAAAATTCGAGATTTGTGTCGTTTTCGACTAATTCGAGGTCGCTGATTCCGAATCCGGCGACCGTTTTGTTCGCCGAGCCTTTGTTGACGAGTTATGGCCTTTTTTTCGGTAAAAAAAATGCAACTTTCGTGAAAAAAATGCAACTTTCGCGAAAAAAGCTCAAAATGTAAACGTGAATACACCATTCGATTCGTCTCGACGAGAGGATTCCGAAAATGCCCTCGTTTTTGCATTTTCGTCAATTTTAGTCAGAGTTATGGTGCTTTTTCAGCAGAAAAAGTGCAACTTTCGTGAAAAAAAATGCAACTTTCGCGAAAAAAAGGCCAAATCTGACTTTTTCCCCACAATTTTTTTGAAAATCATAAAAAAATTGTTTAATTTGATGAAAAATTGTGTAAAATGTTGAAAAATTGCGTGAAATGTTGCTCAAGTTGTCGAAAAATTGTTAAATTTGATGAAAAATTGTGTAAAATGTTGAAAATTAGCGTAGAAAAGTGTTTTACATGTTGAAAAATTGCGTAAATTGTTGCCTAAAAGGTGGAAAAATTGCCTAAATTGATGAAAAAGTGTGTAAAACATTGAAAAAAGTCGTAAAATTGCTTCAATTGTCGAGAAATCTTGCATAAATTGATGAAAAATTGTGTGAAATGTTGAAAAAAAGTTGTAAAATTGCTTCAAATGTTGAAAAATTGCATGAATTGTTGCAGTTTTTCGACAATTCTCTCAATTTTTAACAAATATCTCGACTTTTTCACACAATTTTCAACAATTTAAACAATTTTTCGACAAATTAATGCAATTTTACGACTTTTTTCCCAACATTTTACACAATTTTTCATCAAGTTTAACAATTTTTCGACAACTTGAGCAACATTTCACGCAATTTTTCAACATTTTACACAATTTTTCATCAAATAAAACAATTTTTCGACAATTTGAAGCAATTTTACAACTTTTTTTCAACATTTCACACAATTTTTCATCAATTTATGCAGGATTTCTCGACAATTGAAGCAATTTTACGAATTTTTTCAATGTTTTACACACTTTTTTATCAATTTAGGCAATTTTTCCACCTTTTAAGCAACATTTCACGCAATTTTTCAACATTTTACACAATTTTTCATCAAATTAAACAATTTTTCGACAATTTGAGCAACATTTCACGCAATTTTTCAACAAAAAAGACACTTTTCTACGGAAATTTTCAAAATTTTACACAATTTTTCATAAAATTAAACAATTTTTTTATTATTTTAAAAAAAATTGTGGGGAAAAATTCAGATTTGGCCTTTTTTTCGCGAAAGTTGCATTTTTTTTAACGAAAGTTGCATTTTTTCTGCTGAAAAAGCACCATAACTCTGACTAAAATTGACGAAAATGCAAAAACGAGGGCATTTTCGGAATCCTTTCGTCGAGACGAATCGAATGGTGTAATCACTTTTTAATTTTAACCTTTTTCTGCAAAAGTTGCATTTTTTGAACTGAAAAATCAGTTCCTTTGCAGAAAAATCAGCATAACTTTGATAAAAATCGACGAAAATGCAAAAACGAGGGCATTTTCGGAATCCTCTCGTCGAGACGAATCGAATGGTGTAATCACTTTTTAATTTTAACCTTTTTCTGCAAAAGTTGCATTTTTTTGAACTGAAAAATCAGTTCCTTTGCAGAAAACTCACCACAACTTTAAGTAAAATCGACCAAAATGCAAAAACGAGGGCATTTTCGGAATCCTCTCGTCGAGACGAATCGAATGGTGTATTTACTTTTTGTTTTTGAGCTTTTTTCGCAAAAGTTGCCTTTTTTTTACCGAAAAAAAGGCCATAACTCGTCAACAAAGGCTCGGCGAACAAAACGGTCGCCGGATTCGGAATCAGCGACCTCGAATTAGTCGAAAACGACACAAATCTCGAATTTTTTGAAAATCATCAATTTTCGAAAAAACCATGAACTAACCCCTTATGATTTTTTTGGATTTTGATGATTTTCAAAAAATTCGAGATTTGTGTCGTTTTCGACTAATTCGAGGTCGCTGATTCCGAATCCGGCGACCGTTTTGTTCGCCGAGCCTTTGTTGACGAGTTATGGCCTTTTTTTCGGTAAAAAAAATGCAACTTTCGTGAAAAAAATGCAACTTTCGCGAAAAAAGCTCAAAATGTAAACGTGAATACACCATTCGATTCGTCTCGACGAGAGGATTCCGAAAATGCCCTCGTTTTTGCATTTTCGTCAATTTTAGTCAGAGTTATGGTGCTTTTTCAGCAGAAAAAGTGCAACTTTCGTGAAAAAAAATGCAACTTTCGCGAAAAAAGGCCAAATCTGACTTTTTCCCCACAATTTTTTTGAAAATCATAAAAAAATTGTTTAATTTGATGAAAAATTGTGTAAAATGTTGAAAAATTGCGTGAAATGTTGCTCAAGTTGTCGAAAAATTGTTAAATTTGATGAAAAATTGTGTAAAATGTTGAAAATTAGCGTAGAAAAGTGTTTTACATGTTGAAAAATTGCGTAAATTGTTGCCTAAAAGGTGGAAAAATTGCCTAAATTGATGAAAAAGTGTGTAAAACATTGAAAAAAGTCGTAAAATTGCTTCAATTGTCGAGAAATCTTGCATAAATTGATGAAAAATTGTGTGAAATGTTGAAAAAAAAGTTGTAAAATTGCTTCAAATGTTGAAAAATTGCATGAATTGTTGCAGTTTTTCGACAATTCTCTCAATTTTTAACAAATATCTCGACTTTTTCACACAATTTTCAACAATTTAAACAATTTTTCGACAAATTAATGCAATTTTACGACTTTTTTCCCAACATTTTACACAATTTTTCATCAAGTTTAACAATTTTTCGACAACTTGAGCAACATTTCACGCAATTTTTCAACATTTTACACAATTTTTCATCAAATAAAACAATTTTTCGACAATTTGAAGCAATTTTACAACTTTTTTTCAACATTTCACACAATTTTTCATCAATTTATGCAGGTTTTCTCGACAATTGAAGAAATTTTACGAATTTTTTCAATGTTTTACACACTTTTTTATCAATTTAGGCAATTTTTCCACCTTTTAAGCAACATTTCACGCAATTTTTCAACATTTTACACAATTTTTCATCAAATTAAACAATTTTTCGACAATTTGAGCAACATTTCACGCAATTTTTCAACAAAAAAGACACTTTTCTACGGAAATTTTCAAAATTTTACACAATTTTTCATCAAATTAAACAATTTTTTATGATTTTCAAAAAAATTGTGGGGAAAAAGTCAGATTTGGCCTTTTTTCGCGAAAGTTGCATTTTTTTTCACGAAAGTTGCATTTTTTTCTGCTGAAAAAGCACCATAACTCTGACTAAAATTGACGAAAATGCAAAAACGAGGGCATTTTCGGAATCCTTTCGTCGAGACGAATCGAATGGTGTAATCACTTTTTAATTTTAACCTTTTTCTGCAAAAGTTGCATTTTTTGAACTGAAAAATCAGTTCCTTTGCAGAAAAATCAGCATAACTTTGATAAAAATCGACGAAAATGCAAAAACGAGGGCATTTTCGGAATCCTCTCGTCGAGACGAATCGAATGGTGTAATCACTTTTTAATTTTAACCTTTTTCTGCAAAAGTTGCATTTTTTTGAACTGAAAAATCAGTTCCTTTGCAGAAAACTCACCACAACTTTAAGTAAAATCGACCAAAATGCAAAAACGAGGGCATTTTCGGAATCCTCTCGTCGAGACGAATCGAATGGTGTATTTACTTTTTGTTTTTGAGCTTTTTTCGCAAAAGTTGCCTTTTTTTTACCGAAAAAAAGGCCATAACTCGTCAACAAAGGCTCGGCGAACAAAACGGTCGCCGGATTCGGAATCAGCGACCTCGAATTAGTCGAAAACGACACAAATCTCGAATTTTTTGAAAATCATCAATTTTCGAAAAAACCATGAACTAACCCCTTATGATTTTTTTGGATTTTGATGATTTTCAAAAAATTCGAGATTTGTGTCGTTTTCGACTAATTCGAGGTCGCTGATTCCGAATCCGGCGACCGTTTTGTTCGCCGAGCCTTTGTTGACGAGTTATGGCCTTTTTTTCGGTAAAAAAAATGCAACTTTCGTGAAAAAAATGCAACTTTCGCGAAAAAAGCTCAAAATGTAAACGTGAATACACCATTCGATTCGTCTCGACGAGAGGATTCCGAAAATGCCCTCGTTTTTGCATTTTCGTCAATTTTAGTCAGAGTTATGGTGCTTTTTCAGCAGAAAAAGTGCAACTTTCGTGAAAAAAAATGCAACTTTCGCGAAAAAAAGGCCAAATCTGACTTTTTCCCCACAATTTTTTTGAAAATCATAAAAAAATTGTTTAATTTGATGAAAAATTGTGTAAAATGTTGAAAAATTGCGTGAAATGTTGCTCAAGTTGTCGAAAAATTGTTAAATTTGATGAAAAATTGTGTAAAATGTTGAAAATTAGCGTAGAAAAGTGTTTTACATGTTGAAAAATTGCGTAAATTGTTGCCTAAAAGGTGGAAAAATTGCCTAAATTGATGAAAAAGTGTGTAAAACATTGAAAAAAGTCGTAAAATTGCTTCAATTGTCGAGAAATCTTGCATAAATTGATGAAAAATTGTGTGAAATGTTGAAAAAAAGTTGTAAAATTGCTTCAAATGTTGAAAAATTGCATGAATTGTTGCAGTTTTTCGACAATTCTCTCAATTTTTAACAAATATCTCGACTTTTTCACACAATTTTCAACAATTTAAACAATTTTTCGACAAATTAATGCAATTTTACGACTTTTTTCCCAACATTTTACACAATTTTTCATCAAGTTTAACAATTTTTCGACAACTTGAGCAACATTTCACGCAATTTTTCAACATTTTACACAATTTTTCATCAAATAAAACAATTTTTCGACAATTTGAAGCAATTTTACAACTTTTTTTCAACATTTCACACAATTTTTCATCAATTTATGCAAGATTTCTCGACAATTGAAGCAATTTTACGAATTTTTTCAATGTTTTACACACTTTTTTATCAATTTAGGCAATTTTTCCACCTTTTAAGCAACATTTCACGCAATTTTTCAACATTTTACACAATTTTTCATCAAATTAAACAATTTTTCGACAATTTGAGCAACATTTCACGCAATTTTTCAACAAAAAAGACACTTTTCTACGGAAATTTTCAAAATTTTACACAATTTTTCATCAAATTAAACAATTTTTTATGATTTTCAAAAAAATTGTGGGGAAAAAGTCAGATTTGGCCTTTTTTCGCGAAAGTTGCATTTTTTTTCACGAAAGTTGCATTTTTTCTGCTGAAAAAGCACCATAACTCTGACTAAAATTGACGAAAATGCAAAAACGAGGGCATTTTCGGAATCCTTTCGTCGAGACGAATCGAATGGTGTAATCACTTTTTAATTTTAACCTTTTTCTGCAAAAGTTGCATTTTTTGAACTGAAAAATCAGTTCCTTTGCAGAAAAATCAGCATAACTTTGATAAAAATCGACGAAAATGCAAAAACGAGGGCATTTTCGGAATCCTCTCGTCGAGACGAATCGAATGGTGTAATCACTTTTTAATTTTAACCTTTTTCTGCAAAAGTTGCATTTTTTTGAACTGAAAAATCAGTTCCTTTGCAGAAAACTCACCACAACTTTAAGTAAAATCGACCAAAATGCAAAAACGAGGGCCTTTTCGGAATCCTCTCGTCGAGACGAATCGAATGGTGTATTTACTTTTGTTTTTGAGCTTTTTTCGCAAAAGTTGCCTTTTTTTACCGAAAAAAAGGCCATAACTCGTCAACAAAGGCTCGGCGAACAAAACGGTCGCCGGATTCGGAATCAGCGACCTCGAATTAGTCGAAAACGACACAAATCTCGAATTTTTTGAAAATCATCAATTTTCGAAAAAACCATGAACTAACCCCTTATGATTTTTTTGGATTTTGATGATTTTCAAAAAATTCGAGATTTGTGTCGTTTTCGACTAATTCGAGGTCGCTGATTCCGAATCCGGCGACCGTTTTGTTCGCCGAGCCTTTGTTGACGAGTTATGGCCTTTTTTTTCGGTAAAAAAAATGCAACTTTCGTTAAAAAAATGAAACTTTCGCGAAAAAAGCTCAAAATGTAAACGTGAATACACAATTCTATTCGTCTCGACGAGAGGATTCCGAAAATGCCCTCGTTTTTGCATTTTCGTCAATTTTAGTCAGAGTTATGGTGCTTTTTCAGCAGAAAAAGTGCAACTTTCGTGAAAAAAAATGCAACTTTCGCGAAAAAAGGCCAAATCTGACTTTTTCCCCACAATTTTTTTGAAAATCATAAAAAAATTGTTTAATTTGATGAAAAATTGTGTAAAATGTTGAAAAATTGCGTGAAATGTTGCTCAAGTTGTCGAAAAATTGTTAAATTTGATGAAAAATTGTGTAAAATGTTGAAAATTAGCGTAGAAAAGTGTTTTACATGTTGAAAAATTGCGTAAATTGTTGCCTAAAAGGTGGAAAAATTGCCTAAATTGATGAAAAAGTGTGTAAAACATTGAAAAAAGTCGTAAAATTGCTTCAATTGTCGAGAAATCTTGCATAAATTGATGAAAAATTGTGTGAAATGTTGAAAAAAAGTTGTAAAATTGCTTCAAATGTTGAAAAATTGCATGAATTGTTGCAGTTTTTCGACAATTCTCTCAATTTTTAACAAATATCTCGACTTTTTCACACAATTTTCAACAATTTAAACAATTTTTCGACAAATTAATGCAATTTTACGACTTTTTTCCCAACATTTTACACAATTTTTCATCAAGTTTAACAATTTTTCGACAACTTGAGCAACATTTCACGCAATTTTTCAACATTTTACACAATTTTTCATCAAATAAAACAATTTTTCGACAATTTGAAGCAATTTTACAACTTTTTTTCAACATTTCACACAATTTTTCATCAATTTATGCAGGATTTCTCGACAATTGAAGCAATTTTACGAATTTTTTCAATGTTTTACACACTTTTTATCAATTTAGGCAATTTTTCCACCTTTTAAGCAACATTTCACGCAATTTTTCAACATTTTACACAATTTTTCATCAAATTAAACAATTTTTCGACAATTTGAGCAACATTTCACGCAATTTTTCAACAAAAAAGACACTTTTCTACGGAAATTTTCAAAATTTTACACAATTTTTCATCAAATTAAACAATTTTTTTATGATTTTCAAAAAAATTGTGGGGAAAAAGTCAGATTTGGCCTTTTTTCGCGAAAGTTGCATTTTTTTTCACGAAAGTTGCATTTTTTCTGCTGAAAAAGCACCATAACTCTGACTAAAATTGACGAAAATGCAAAAACGAGGGCATTTTCGGAATCCTTTCGTCGAGACGAATCGAATGGTGTAATCACTTTTTAATTTTAACCTTTTTCTGCAAAAGTTGCATTTTTTGAACTGAAAAATCAGTTCCTTTGCAGAAAAATCAGCATAACTTTGATAAAAATCGACGAAAATGCAAAAACGAGGGCATTTTCGGAATCCTCTCGTCGAGACGAATCGAATGGTGTAATCACTTTTTAATTTTAACCTTTTTCTGCAAAAGTTGCATTTTTTTGAACTGAAAAATCAGTTCCTTTGCAGAAAACTCACCACAACTTTAAGTAAAATCGACCAAAATGCAAAAAACGAGGGCATTTTCGGAATCCTCTCGTCGAGACGAATCGAATGGTGTATTTACTTTTTGTTTTTGAGCTTTTTTCGCAAAAGTTGCCTTTTTTTTACCGAAAAAAAGGCCATAACTCGTCAACAAAGGCTCGGCGAACAAAACGGTCGCCGGATTCGGAATCAGCGACCTCGAATTAGTCGAAAACGACACAAATCTCGAATTTTTTGAAAATCATCAATTTTCGAAAAAACCATGAACTAACCCCTTATGATTTTTTTGGATTTTGATGATTTTCAAAAAATTCGAGATTTGTGTCGTTTTCGACTAATTCGAGGTCGCTGATTCCGAATCCGGCGACCGTTTTGTTCGCCGAGCCTTTGTTGACGAGTTATGGCCTTTTTTTCGGTAAAAAAAATGCAACTTTCGTGAAAAAAATGCAACTTTCGCGAAAAAAGCTCAAAATGTAAACGTGAATACACCATTCGATTCGTCTCGACGAGAGGATTCCGAAAATGCCCTCGTTTTTGCATTTTCGTCAATTTTAGTCAGAGTTATGGTGCTTTTTCAGCAGAAAAAGTGCAACTTTCGTGAAAAAAAAATGCAACTTTCGCGAAAAAAGGCCAAATCTGACTTTTTCCCCACAATTTTTTTGAAAATCATAAAAAAATTGTTTAATTTGATGAAAAATTGTGTAAAATGTTGAAAAATTGCGTGAAATGTTGCTTAAAAGGTGGAAAAATTGCCTAAATTGATAAAAAAGTGTGTAAAACATTGAAAAAATTCGTAAAATTGCTTCAATTGTCGAGAAATCCTGCATAAATTGATGAAAAATTGTGTGAAATGTTGAAAAAAAGTTGTAAAATTGCTTCAAATTGTCGAAAAATTGCATGAATTGTTGCAGTTTTTCGACAATTCTCTCAATTTTTAACAAATATCTCGACTTTTTCACACAATTTTCAACAATTTAAACAATTTTTCGACAAATTAATGCAATTTTACGACTTTTTTCCCAACATTTTACACAATTTTTCATCAAGTTTAACAATTTTTCGACAACTTGAGCAACATTTCACGCAATTTTTCAACATTTTACACAATTTTTCATCAAATAAAACAATTTTTCGACAATTTGAAGCAATTTTACAACTTTTTTTAAACATTTCACACAATTTTTCATCAATTTATGCAGGATTTCTCGACAATTGAAGCAATTTTACGAATTTTTTCAATGTTTTACACACTTTTTTATCAATTTAGGCAATTTTTCCACCTTTTAAGCAACATTTCACGCAATTTTTCAACATTTTACACAATTTTCATCAAATTAAACAATTTTTCGACAATTTGAGCAACATTTCACGCAATTTTTCAACAAAAAAGACACTTTTCTACGGAAATTTTCAAAATTTTACACAATTTTTCATCAAATTAAACAATTTTTTTATGATTTTCAAAAAAATTGTGGGGAAAAAGTCAGATTTGGCCTTTTTTCGCGAAAGTTGCATTTTTTTTTCACGAAAGTTGCATTTTTTCTGCTGAAAAAGCACCATAACTCTGACTAAAATTGACGAAAATGCAAAAACGAGGGCATTTTCGGAATCCTTTCGTCGAGACGAATCGAATGGTGTAATCACTTTTTAATTTTAACCTTTTTCTGCAAAAGTTGCATTTTTTGAACTGAAAAATCAGTTCCTTTGCAGAAAAATCAGCATAACTTTGATAAAAATCGACGAAAATGCAAAAACGAGGGCATTTTCGGAATCCTCTCGTCGAGACGAATCGAATGGTGTAATCACTTTTTAATTTTAACCTTTTTCTGCAAAAGTTGCATTTTTTTGAACTGAAAAATCAGTTCCTTTGCAGAAAACTCACCACAACTTTAAGTAAAATCGACCAAAATGCAAAAACGAGGGCATTTTCGGAATCCTCTCGTCGAGACGAATCGAATGGTGTATTTACTTTTTGTTTTTGAGCTTTTTTCGCAAAAGTTGCCTTTTTTTTTACCGAAAAAAAGGCCATAACTCGTCAACAAAGGCTCGGCGAACAAAACGGTCGCCGGATTCGGAATCAGCGACCTCGAATTAGTCGAAAACGACACAAATCTCGAATTTTTTGAAAATCATAAATTTTCGAAAAAACCATGAACTAACCCCTTATGATTTTTTTGGATTTTGATGATTTTCAAAAAATTCGAGATTTGTGTCGTTTTCGACTAATTCGAGGTCGCTGATTCCGAATCCGGCGACCGTTTTGTTCGCCGAGCCTTTGTTGACGAGTTATGGCCTTTTTTTCGGTAAAAAAAATGCAACTTTCGTGAAAAAAATGCAACTTTCGCGAAAAAAGCTCAAAATGTAAACGTGAATACACCATTCGATTCGTCTCGACGAGAGGATTCCGAAAATGCCCTCGTTTTTGCATTTTCGTCAATTTTAGTCAGAGTTATGGTGCTTTTTCAGCAGAAAAAGTGCAACTTTCGTGAAAAAAAATGCAACTTTCGCGAAAAAAGGCCAAATCTGACTTTTTCCCCACAATTTTTTTGAAAATCATAAAAAAATTGTTTAATTTGATGAAAAATTGTGTAAAATGTTGAAAAATTGCGTGAAATGTTGCTCAAGTTGTCGAAAAATTGTTAAATTTGATGAAAAATTGTGTAAAATGTTGAAAATTAGCGTAGAAAAGTGTTTTACATGTTGAAAAATTGCGTAAATTGTTGCCTAAAAGGTGGAAAAATTGCCTAAATTGATAAAAAAGTGTGTAAAACATTGAAAAAATTCGTAAAATTGCTTCAATTGTCGAGAAATCCTGCATAAATTGATGAAAAATTGTGTGAAATGTTGAAAAAAAGTTGTAAAATTGCTTCAAATTGTCGAAAAATTGTTTTAATTTTGCAGTTTTCGACAATTCTCTCAATTTTTAACAAATATCTCGACTTTTTCACACAATTTTCAACAATTTAAACAATTTTTCGACAAATTAATGCAATTTTACGACTTTTTTCCCAACATTTTACACAATTTTTCATCAAGTTTAACAATTTTTCGACAACTTGAGCAACATTTCACGCAATTTTTCAACATTTTACACAATTTTTCATCAAATAAAACAATTTTTCGACAATTTGAAGCAATTTTACAACTTTTTTCAACATTTCACACAATTTTTCATCAATTTATGCAGGATTTCTCGACAATTGAAGCAATTTTACAAATTTTTTCAATGTTTTACACACTTTTTTATCAATTTAGGCAATTTTTCCACCTTTTAAGCAACATTTCACGCAATTTTTCAACATTTTACACAATTTTTCATCAAATTAAACAATTTTTCGACAATTTGAGCAACATTTCACGCAATTTTTCAACAAAAAAGACACTTTTCTACGGAAATTTTCAAAATTTTACACAATTTTTCATCAAATTAAACAATTTTTTTATGATTTTCAAAAAAATTGTGGGGAAAAAGTCAGATTTGGCCTTTTTTCGCGAAAGTTGCATTTTTTTTCACGAAAGTTGCATTTTTTCTGCTGAAAAAGCACCATAACTCTGACTAAAATTGACGAAAATGCAAAAAACGAGGGCATTTTCGGAATCCTTTCGTCGAGACGAATCGAATGGTGTAATCACTTTTTAATTTTAACCTTTTTCTGCAAAAGTTGCATTTTTTGAACTGAAAAATCAGTTCCTTTGCAGAAAAATCAGCATAACTTTGATAAAAATCGACGAAAATGCAAAAACGAGGGCATTTTCGGAATCCTCTCGTCGAGACGAATCGAATGGTGTAATCACTTTTTAATTTTAACCTTTTTCTGCAAAAGTTGCATTTTTTTGAACTGAAAAATCAGTTCCTTTGCAGAAAACTCACCACAACTTTAAGTAAAATCGACCAAAATGCAAAAACGAGGGCATTTTCGGAATCCTCTCGTCGAGACGAATCGAATGGTGTATTTACTTTTTGTTTTTGAGCTTTTTTCGCAAAAGTTGCCTTTTTTTTACCGAAAAAAAGGCCATAACTCGTCAACAAAGGCTCGGCGAACAAAACGGTCGCCGGATTCGGAATCAGCGACCTCGAATTAGTCGAAAACGACACAAATCTCGAATTTTTTGAAAATCATCAATTTTCGAAAAAACCATGAACTAACCCCTTATGATTTTTTTGGATTTTGATGATTTTCAAAAAATTCGAGATTTGTGTCGTTTTCGACTAATTCGAGGTCGCTGATTCCGAATCCGGCGACCGTTTTGTTCGCCGAGCCTTTGTTGACGAGTTATGGCCTTTTTTTCGGTAAAAAAAATGCAACTTTCGTGAAAAAAATGCAACTTTCGCGAAAAAAAGCTCAAAATGTAAACGTGAATACACCATTCGATTCGTCTCGACGAGAGGATTCCGAAAATGCCCTCGTTTTTGCATTTTCGTCAATTTTAGTCAGAGTTATGGTGCTTTTTCAGCAGAAAAAGTGCAACTTTCGTGAAAAAAAATGCAACTTTCGCGAAAAAAAGGCCAAATCTGACTTTTTCCCCACAATTTTTTTGAAAATCATAAAAAAATTGTTTAATTTGATGAAAAATTGTGTAAAATGTTGAAAAATTGCGTGAAATGTTGCTCAAGTTGTCGAAAAATTGTTAAATTTGATGAAAAATTGTGTAAAATGTTGAAAATTAGCGTAGAAAAGTGTTTTACATGTTGAAAAATTGCGTAAATTGTTGCCTAAAAGGTGGAAAAATTGCCTAAATTGATGAAAAAGTGTGTAAAACATTGAAAAAAGTCGTAAAATTGCTTCAATTGTCGAGAAATCTTGCATAAATTGATGAAAAATTGTGTGAAATGTTGAAAAAAAGTTGTAAAATTGCTTCAAATGTTGAAAAATTGCATGAATTGTTGCAGTTTTTCGACAATTCTCTCAATTTTTAACAAATATCTCGACTTTTTCACACAATTTTCAACAATTTAAACAATTTTTCGACAAATTAATGCAATTTTACGACTTTTTTCCCAACATTTTACACAATTTTTCATCAAGTTTAACAATTTTTCGACAACTTGAGCAACATTTCACGCAATTTTTCAACATTTTACACAATTTTTCATCAAATAAAACAATTTTTCGACAATTTGAAGCAATTTTACAACTTTTTTTCAACATTTCACACAATTTTTCATCAATTTATGCAGGATTTCTCGACAATTGAAGCAATTTTACGAATTTTTTCAATGTTTTACACACTTTTTTATCAATTTAGGCAATTTTTCCACCTTTTAAGCAACATTTCACGCAATTTTTCAACATTTTACACAATTTTTCATCAAATTAAACAATTTTTCGACAATTTGAGCAACATTTCACGCAATTTTGCAACAAAAAAGACACTTTTCTACGGAAATTTTCAAAATTTTACACAATTTTTCATCAAATTAAACAATTTTTTTATGATTTTCAAAAATATTGTGGGGAAAAAGTCAGATTTGGCCTTTTTTCGCTAAAGTTGCATTTTTTTTCACGAAAGTTGCATTTTTTCTGCTGAAAAAGCACCATAACTCTGACTAAAATTGACGAAAATGCAAAAACGAGGGCATTTTCGGAATCCTCTCGTCGAGACGAATCGAATGGTGTAATCACTTTTTAATTTTAACCTTTTTCTGCAAAAGTTGCATTTTTTGAACTGAAAAATCAGTTCCTTTGCAGAAAAATCAGCATAACTTTGATAAAAATCGACGAAAATGCAAAAACGAGGGCATTTTCGGAATCCTCTCGTCGAGACGAATCGAATGGTGTAATCACTTTTTAATTTTAACCTTTTTCTGCAAAAGTTGCATTTTTTTGAACTGAAAAATCAGTTCCTTTGAAGAAAACTCACCACAACTTTAAGTAAAATCGACCAAAATGCAAAAACGAGGGCATTTTCGGAATCCTCTCGTCGAGACGAATCGAATGGTGTATTTACTTTTTGTTTTTGAGCTTTTTTCGCAAAAGTTGCCTTTTTTTTACCGAAAAAAAGGCCATAACTCGTCAACAAAGGCTCGGCGAACAAAACGGTCGCCGGATTCGGAATCAGCGACCTCGAATTAGTCGAAAACGACACAAATCTCGAATTTTTTGAAAATCATCAATTTTCGAAAAAACCATGAACTAACCCCTTATGATTTTTTTGGATTTTGATGATTTTCAAAAAATTCGAGATTTGTGTCGTTTTCGACTAATTCGAGGTCGCTGATTCCGAATCCGGCGACCGTTTTGTTCGCCGAGCCTTTGTTGACGAGTTATGGCCTTTTTTTCGGTAAAAAAAATGCAACTTTCGTGAAAAAAATGCAACTTTCGCGAAAAAAGCTCAAAATGTAAACGTGAATACACCATTCGATTCGTCTCGACGAGAGGATTCCGAAAATGCCCTCGTTTTTGCATTTTCGTCAATTTTAGTCAGAGTTATGGTGCTTTTTCAGCAGAAAAAGTGCAACTTTCGTGAAAAAAAATGCAACTTTCGCGAAAAAAGGCCAAATCTGACTTTTTCCCCACAATTTTTTTGAAAATCATAAAAAAATTGTTTAATTTGATGAAAAATTGTGTAAAATGTTGAAAAATTGCGTGAAATGTTGCTCAAGTTGTCGAAAAATTGTTAAATTTGATGAAAAATTGTGTAAAATGTTGAAAATTAGCGTAGAAAAGTGTTTTACATGTTGAAAAATTGCGTAAATTGTTGCCTAAAAGGTGGAAAATTTGCCTAAATTGATGAAAAAGTGTGTAAAACATTGAAAAAAGTCGTAAAATTGCTTCAATTGTCGAGAAATCTTGCATAAATTGATGAAAAATTGTGTGAAATGTTGAAAAAAAGTTGTAAAATTGCTTCAAATGTTGAAAAATTGCATGAATTGTTGCAGTTTTTCGACAATTCTCTCAATTTTTAACAAAAATCTCGACTTTTTCACACAATTGTCAACAATTTAAACAATTTTTCGACAAATTAATGCAATTTTACGACTTTTTTCCCAACATTTTACACAATTTTTCATCAAGTTTAACAATTTTTCGACAACTTGAGCAACATTTCACGCAATTTTTCAACATTTTACACAATTTTTCATCAAATAAAAAAATTTTTCGACAATTTGAAGCAATTTTACAACTTTTTTTCAACATTTCACACAATTTTTCATCAATTTATGCAGGATTTCTCGACAATTGAAGCAATTTTACGAATTTTTTCAATGTTTTCCACACTTTTTTATCAATTTAGGCAATTTTTCCACCTTTTAAGCAACATTTCACGCAATTTTTCAACATTTTACACAATTTTTCATCAAATTAAACAATTTTTCGACAATTTGAGCAACATTTCACGCAATTTTTCAACAAAAAAGACACTTTTCTACGGAAATTTTCAAAATTTTACACAATTTTTCATCAAATTAAATAATTTTTTTATGATTTTCAAAAAAATTGTGGGGAAAAAGTCAGATTTGGCCTTTTTTCGCGAAAGTTGCATTTTTTTTCACGAAAGTTGCATTTTTTCTGCTGAAAAAGCACCATAACTCTGACTAAAATTGACGAAAATGCAAAAACGAGGGCATTTTCGGAATCCTCTCGTCGAGACGAATCGAATGGTGTAATCACTTTTTAATTTTAACCTTTTTCTGCAAAAGTTGCATTTTTTTGAACTGAAAAATCAGTTCCTTTGCAGAAAAATCAGCATAACTTTGATAAAAATGGACCAAAATGCAAAAACGAGGGCATTTTCGGAATCCTCTCGTCGAGACGAATCGAATGGTGTATTTACTTTTTGTTTTTGAGCTTTTTTCGCAAAAGTTGCCTTTTTTTTACCGAAAAAAAGGCCATAACTCGTCAACAAAGGCTCGGCGAACAAAACGGTCGCCGGATTCGGAATCAGCGACCTCGAATTAGTCGAAAACGACACAAATCTCGAATTTTTTGAAAATCATCAATTTTCGAAAAAACCATGAACTAACCCCTTATGATTTTTTTGGATTTTGATGATTTTCAAAAAATTCGAGATTTGTGTCGTTTTCGACTAATTCGAGGTCGCTGATTCCGAATCCGGCGACCGTTTTGTTCGCCGAGCCTTTGTTGACGAGTTATGGCCTTTTTTTCGGTAAAAAAAATGCAACTTTCGTGAAAAAAATGCAACTT
>JAVBJF010000839.1:0-37673 GCA_033439095.1 Pseudococcus viburni | reverse complement strand
AATATGTGGATAAATTTTATCCACGGTTTTACCCACAACTGGAAACACTTTTCCCTTGTGGTGAAATATGTGGATAAATTTTATCCACGTTTTACCACAACTGGAAACACTTTTTCCTGTGGTGAAATATGTGGATAAATTTTATCCACGGTTTTACCACAACTGGAAACACTTTTCCCTTGTGGTGAAATATGTGGATAAATTTTATCCACGGTTTTTACCACAACTGGAAACACTTTTTCCCTGTGGTGAAATGTGTGGATAAATTTTATCCAGGTTTTTACCACCACTGGAAACACTTTTTCCTTGTGGTGAAATATGTGGATAAATTTTAGCCAAGGTTTTACCACAACTAAAAACACTTTTTCCTTGTGGTGAAATATGTGGATAAATTTTACTCACGGTTTTACCACAACTGGAAACACTTTTTCCCTGTGGTGAAATATGTGGATAAATTTTATCCACGGTTTTACCACAACTGGAAACACTTTTTCCTTGTGGTGAAATATGTGGATAAATTTTACCCACGTTTTTACCACAACTGGAAACACTTTTTCCTTGCGGTGAAATTTGTGGAATAATTTAATCCACGTTTTTACCACCACTGGAAACACTTTTTCCTTGTGGTGAAATATGTGGATAAATTTTACCCACGTTTTTACCACAACTGGAAACACTTTTTTCCTGTGGTGAAGTATGTGGATAAATTTTATCCGCGGTTTTTACCACAACTAAATACACTTTTTCCTTGTGGTGAATATGTGGATAAATTTTATCCACGGTTTTACCACAACTGGAAACACTTTTTCCTTGTGGTGAAATATGTGGATAAATTTTATCCACGTTTTTACCACACTGGAAACACTTTTTCCCTGTGGTGAAATATGTGGGATAAATTTTATCCACGGTTTTACCACAACTGGAAACACTTTTTCTTTATGGTGAAATATGTGGATAAATTTAATCCACGGTTTTACCACAACTGGAAACACTTTTTCCCTGTGGTGAAATATGTGGATAAATTTTATCCACGTTTTTACCACCACTGGAAACACTTTTTTCTTGTGGTGAAATATGTGGATAAATTTTATCCACGGTTTTACCACAACTGGAAACACTTTTTCCTTGTGGTGAAATATGTGGATAAATTTTATCCACGGTTTTACCACAACTGGAAACACTTTTTCCTTGTGGTGAAATATGTGGATAAATTTTATCCAAGGTTTTACCACAACTAAAAACACTTTTTCCTTGTGGTGAAATATGTGGATAAATTTTATCCAAGGTTTTACCACAACTGGAAACACTTTTTCCTTGTGGTGAAATATGTGGATAAATTTTATCCACGGTTTTACCACAACAGGAAACACTTTTTCCATGTGGTGACATATGTGGATAAATTTAATCCACGTTTTTACCTACATTGGAAACACTTTTTTCTTGTGGTGAAATATGTGGATAAATTTTATCCTCGGTTTTACCACAACTGGAAACACTTTTTCATTGTGGTGAAATATGTGGATAAATTTTATCCACAGTTTTACCACCACTAGGAACACTTTTTCCTTGTGGTGAAATATGTGGATAAATTTTATCCACGTTTTTACCACAACTGGAAACACTTTTTCCTTGCGGTGAAATTTGTGGAATAATTTAATCCACGTTTTTACCACCACTGGAAACACTATTTTCTTGTGGTGAAATATGTGGATAAATTTTATCCACGGTTTTACCACAACTGGAAACACTTTTTCCCTGTGGTGAAATATGTGGATAAATTTTATCCACGTTTTACCACCAACTGGAAACACTTTTTTCTTGGGTGAAATATGTGGATAAATTTTATCCACGGTTTTACCACAACTAAAAAACACTTTTTCCTTGTGGTGAAAAATGTGGATAAATTTTATCCACGGTTTTACACAACTAAAAACACTTTTTCCCTTGTGGTGAAATATGTGGATAAATTTTATCCAAGGTTTTACCACAACTAAAAACACTTTTTCCTTGTGGTGAAATATGTGGATAAATTTTATCCACGCTTTACCACAACTGGAAACACTTTTCCCTGTGGTGGGAAATATGTGGATAAATTTATCCACGGTTTTACCACAACTGGAGGACACTTTTTTCCTTGTGGTGAAATATGTGGAATTTGGTAATTTTACCACGTTTTTACCACCACTGGAACACTTTTCTGTGGTGAAATATGTGGATGAATTTTATCCACGGTTTACCACAACTAAATACACTTTTTCCTTGTGGTGAAATATGTGGATAAATTTTATCCACGGTTTTACCACAACTGGAAACACTTTTTCCCTGTGTGAAATGTGTGGATAAATTTATCCACGTTTTACCAACTGGAAACACTTTTTCTTTGTGGTGAAAATATGGGATAAATTTTATCCACGGTTTTACCACAACTGGAAACACTTTTTCCCTGTGGTGAAATGTGTGGATAAATTTTATCCAAGGTTTTACCACAACTAAAAACACTTTTTCCTTGTGGTGAAATATGTGGATAAATTTTATCCAAGGTTTTACCACAACTAAAAACACTTTTTTCTTGTGGTGAAATATGTGTATAAATTTATATCCACGGTTTTACCACAACTGGAAACACTTTTTCCCTGTGGTGAAATATGTGGATAAATTTTATCCACGTTTTTACAACAACTGGAAACACTTTTCCCTGTGGTGAAATATGTGTATAAATTTTATCCACGGTTTACCACAACTGGAAACACTTTTTCCGTGTGGTGAAATATGTGGATAAATTTATCCACGGTTTTACCACAAATGTAAACACTTTTTCCCTGTGGTGAAATATGTGGATAAATTTAATCCACGTTTTTACCTCCACTGGAAACACTTTTTTCCTGTGGTGAAGTATGTGGATAAATTTTATCCGTCGGTTTTACCACAACTAAATACACTTTTTCCTTGTGGTGAAATATGTGGATAAATTTTTATCCCACGGTTTTACCACAACTGGAAAACAACTTTTTCCCTGTGGTGAAATGTGTGGATAAATTTCTATCCACGGTTTTACCACAACTGGAAATGTGTGATAAATTATCCACAGTTTTACACAACTGGAAAACACTTTTTCCCTGTGGTGAAATATGTGGATAAATTTAATCCACGTTTTTACCACAACTGGAAACACTTTTTTCTTGTGGTGAAATATGTGGATAAATTTAATCCACGTTTTTACCACAACTGGAAACACTTTTTCCTGTGGTGAAATATGTGGATAAATTTTATCCACTTTTTACACAACTGGAAACACTTTTTTCTTGTGGTGAAATATGTGGATAAATTTTATCCACGGTTTTACCACAACTGGAAACACTTTTTCCCGGTGGTGAAATATGTGGAAAATTTTACAATTTACACCCTGGAAATTTTGTGTAAATTTAAATTTAACTTTAACAACTAAAATTTTTTGGGGGAAAAATTTTATAATTTACCCGTTTTCCATGGAAATTTTCCGGGTTTAAAGGAAATTTCCGGTTTAAAATGGAAAATTTTCCCCCCCCCCCCCCCCCCCCCCCCCCCGGGGGGGGGGGGGGGGGGGGGGGGGGGGGGGGGGGGGTGAAATTGTGGATAAATTTTTCCCGTTTCCCAAACGGAAAAACCTTTTTTTTTGGGTGAAATTGGGGAAAAATTTTTTTCCCCGGGTTTTCCCAAAATGGAAAACTTTTTTCCTGGGGAATTGTGGTAAATTTTACCCTTTTACACAATGAAAACTTTTTTTTGGGTTTTTGGGAAAATTTTTTAAAGGTTTTTCCCAAAAAAAAATTTTTTCCTTTGGGAAATTTGGAAAATTTTTACCACGTTTTTCCCCCACTGGAAAATTTTTTTGGGGTAATTGTGGAAAATTTTATCAAAGGTTTTCCACAACTAAAAATTTTCCTTGGGGTAATTTGTGGAAAATTTAACCACGTTTTTCACCACCACACTGGAAACACTTTTTTCTTGTGGTGAAATAGTGTGATAAATTTATCCAAAGGTTTTACCACAACTAAAAACCACGTTTTTTCATTGTTTTTGGTGAAAAATTGGGATAAATTTTATCCCAATGGTTTTACACAACTAAAAACACTTTTCCCTTGTGGTGAAATATGTGGAAAATTTTATCCATAGGTTTACCCACCAACTAAAAACACTTTTCACTTGTGATGAAATATGTGGATAAGTTTTATCCACGCTTTACACAACTGGAAACACTTTTTCCCTTGTGGTGAAATATGTGGATAAATTTTATCCCGGTTTTTTTACCAAAAAAATGGAGACACTTTTTTCCTGTGGTGAAATAGTGGATAAATTTTACCCACGTTTTTACCACCACTGGAAACACTTTTTTCTGTGGTGAAATATGTGGATGAATACTATCCACGGTTTACCACAACTAAATACACTTTTTCCTTGTGGTGAAATATGTGGATAACTTTATCCACGGTTTTACCACAACTCGGAAACCATTTTTTCCCAGTGTTGAAATGCTGGATAAATTTATCCACAGTTTTACCACAAACTGGAAACACTTTTCTTTGTGGTGAAAATATGTGGATAAATTTTATCCACGGTTTTTACACAACTGGAAACACTTTTTCCCTGTGGTGAAATGTGTGGATTAAATTTTATCCAAAGGTTTTACCACAACTAAAACACTTTTCCATTGTGGTGAAAAAATGTGGATAAATTTTATCCAAGTTTACCACAAACTAAAAAACTTTTCTGTGGTGAAATATGTGGATAAATTTTTATTCCACGCGTTTTACCACAACTGGAAACACTTTTTTCCTGTGGTGAAATGTGTGGATAAACTTATGCACGGTTTTACAACAACTGGAAACACTTTTTCCCTGTGGTGAAATATGTCGTATAAATTTTATCCACGGTTTTACCACAACTGGAAAAACTTTTTCCCTTGTGGTGAAATATGTGGATAAATTTATCCACGGTTTTTACCACAACTGGAGGACACTTTTCCCTGTGGTGAAAATATGCTGGATAAATTTTACCACGTTTTACCACCATGGAAACACTTTTTTCTTTGTGGTGAAGTATGTGGTTAAATTTTATCCGCGGTTTACCCACAAACAAATACACTTTTCCTGTGGTGAATATGTGGATAAATTTTATCCACGTTTTACCACACTGGAAACACTTTTCCCTTTGTTGAAATAGTGTGGATAAATTTATCCACGGTTTTACCACAAACTGGAAACACTTTTCCCTGTGGTGTGACATGTGTGGATAAATTTTATCCACAGTTTTACCACAACTGGAACCACTTTTTCTTATGGTGAAATATGTGGATAAATTTTATCCACGGTTTTACCACAACTGGAAACACTTTTTCCCGTGGTGAAAAATTGTGGATAAATTTTTACCACAGTTTTACACAACTGGAAAACACTTTTTCTTTGTGGTGAAATATGCGGATAAATTTTATCCACGGTTTTACCACAAATGACGAAACACTTCTTTCCCTGAGGTGAAATATGTGGATAAATTTTACCCACGTTTTACCAACACGCGAAAACACTTTTTCTTGTGGTGAAATATGTGGAAAATTTTATACAAGGTTTTACCACAAACTAAAAACACTTTTTCCTTGTGGTGAAATATGTGGATAAATTTTATCCACGTTTTTACCACCACTAGGAACACTTTTCCCTTGTGGTGAAATATGTGGATAAATTTAATCCACGGTTTTACCACAACTGGAAAAACTTTTCCCTGTGGTGAAATATGGTGGATAATTTAATCCACGTTTTCCCACACTGGAAACACTTTTTTCTTGTGGTGAAATATGGGTATAAATTTATAATCCACGGTTTTACCACAACTGGAAACACTTTTTCCCTGTGGTGAAATTTGTGGATAAATTTTATCCACAGTTTTACCACCACTAGGAACACTTTTCCCTTGTGGTGAAATATGTGGATAAATTTTATCCACGGTTTTACCACAACTGGAAACACTTTTTCCCTGTGGTGAAATGTGTGGATAAATTTTATCCACAGTTTTACCACAACTGGAAACACTTTTTCCTTGTGGTGAAATTTGTGGATAAATTTTATCCACTGTTTTACCACAACTGGAAACACTTTTTCCCTGTGGTGAAATATGTGGATAAATTTAATCCAAGTTTTTACCACAACTGGAAACACTTTTTCGGTGTGGTGAAATATGTGGATAAATTTTATCCAAGGTTTTACCACAACTAAAAAACACTTTTTCCTTGTGGTGAAAAATGTGGATAAATTTTATCCAAGGTTTTACCACAACTAAAAACACTTTCCCTTGTGGTGAAATATGTGGATAAATTTTATCCAAGGTTTTACCACAACTAAAAAACACTTTTTCCTTGTGGTGAAATATGTGGATAAATTTTCTCCACGCTTTTACCACAACTGGAAACACTTTTCCCCTTGTGGTGAAATATGTGGATAAATTTTATCCACGGTTTTACCACAACTGGAAACACTTTTTCCCTGTGGTGAAATATGTGGATAAATTTTATCCACGTTTTACCACCACTGGAAACACTTTTTCCTGTGGTGAAATATGTGGATAATTTTTATCCACGGTTTTACCACAACTGAAACACTTTTTCCTTGTGGTGAAATATGTGGATAAATTTATCCACGGTTTTACCACAACTCCGAAACACTTTTTCCCTGTGGTGAAATATGTGGATAAATTTTATCCACAGTTTTACCACAACTGGAAACACTTTTTCCTTGTGGTGAAATATGTGGATAAATTTTATCCACGGTTTTACCACAACTGGAAACACTTTTTCCCTTGTGGTGAAATATGTGGATAAATTTTATCCACAGTTTTACCACAACTGAAACACTTTTTTCCTTGTGGTGAAATATGTGGATAAATTTTATCCAAGGTTTTACCACAACTAAAAACACTTTTTCCTTGTGGTGAAATATGTGGATAAATTTTATCCACGGTTTTACCACAACTGGAAACACTTTTTTGTGGTGAAATGTGTGGATAAATTTTATCCACGGTTTTACCACAACTGGAAACACTTTTTCCTTGTGGTGCAATATGTGGATAAATTTTATCCACGGTTTTAACCACAACGGAAACACTTTTTCCCTTGTGGTGAAATATGTGGATAAATTTTATCCACGGTTTTACCACAACTGGAAACACTTTTTCCCTGTGGTGAAATATGTGGATAAATTTTATCCACGTTTTACCACACTGGAAACACTTTTTCCTGTGGTGAAATATGTGGATAAATTTTATCCACGGTTTTACCACAACTAAAAACACTTTTTCCTTGTGGTGAAATATGCGGATAAATTTTATCCACGGTTTTACCACAACTGGAAACACTTTTTCCCTGTGGTGAAATATGTGGATAAATTTTATCCACGGTTTTACCACAACTGGAAACACTTTTTCCCTTGTGGTGAAATATGTGGATAAATTTTATCCACGTTTTACCACAACTGGAAACACTTTTTCCTTGTGGTGAAATATGTGGATAAATTTTATCCACGTTTTACCACAACTGGAAACACTTTTTCCCTGTGGTGAAATATGTGGATAAATTTTATCCACGTTTTACCACAACTGGAAACACTTTTTCCTTGTGGTGAAATATGTGGATAAATTTTATCCACGGTTTTACCACAAACTGGAAACACTTTTTCCCTGTGGTGAAATATGTGGATAAATTTTATCCACGTTTTTACCACCACTGGAAACACTTTTTCCTTGTGGTGAAATATGTGGATAAATTTTATCCAAGGTTTTACCACAACTAAAAACACTTTTTCCTTGTGGTGAAATATGTGGATAAATTTTATCCACGTTTTTACCACCACTGGAAACACTTTTTCCCTGTGGTGAAATATGTGGATAAATTTTACCCACGTTTTTACCACAACTGGAAACACTTTTTCCCTGTGGTGAAATATGTGGATAAATTTAATCCACGTTTTTACCACCACTGGAAACACTTTTTTCTTGTGGTGAAATATGTGGATAAATTTTATCCACGGTTTTACCACAACTGGAAACACTTTTTCCCTGTGGTGAAATATGTGGATAAATTTTATCCACGGTTTTACCACCACTAGAAACACTTTTTCCTTGTGGTGAAATATGTGGATAAATTTTATCCACGGTTTTACCACAACTAAAAACACTTTTTCCTTGTGGTGAAATATGTGGATAAATTTTATCCACGGTTTCACCACAACTGAAAACACTTTTTCTTTGTGGTGAAATATGTGGATAACTTTTATCCAAGGTTTTACCACAACTGGAAACACTTTTTCCCTGTGGTGAAATATGTGGATAAATTTAATCCACGTTTTTACCACCACTGGAAACACTTTTTTCTTGTGGTGAAATATGTGGATAAATTTTATCCAAGGTTTTACCACAACTAAAAACACTTTTTCCTTGTGGTGAAAAATGTGGATAAATTTTATCCAAGGTTTTACCACAACTAAAAACACTTTTCCCTTGTGGTGAAATATGTGGATAAATTTTATCCAAGGTTTTACCACAACTAAAAACACTTTTTCCTTGTGGTGAAATATGTGGATAAATTTTATCCACGGTTTTACCACAACTGGAAACACTTTTTCCTTGTGGTGAAATATGTGGATAAATTTTATCCACGGTTTTACCACAACTGGAGACACTTTTTCCCTGTGGTGAAATATGTGGATAAATTTTACCCACGTTTTTACCACCACTGGAAACACTTTTTTCCTGTGGTGAAATATGTGGATGAATTCTATCCACGGTTTTACCACAACTAAATACACTTTTTCCTTGTGGTGAAATATGTGGATAAATTTTATCCACGGTTTTACCACAACTGGAAACACTTTTTCCCTGTGGTGAAATGTGTGGATAAATTTTATCCACAGTTTTACCACAACTGGAAACACTTTTTCTTTGTGGTGAAATATGTGGATAAATTTTATCCACGGTTTTACCACAACTGGAAACACTTTTTCCCTGTGGTGAAATATGTGGATAAATTTTATCCAAGGTTTTACCACAACTAAAAACACTTTTTCCTTGTGGTGAAAAATGTGGATAAATTTTATCCAAGGTTTTACCACAACTAAAAACACTTTTTCTTTGTGGTGAAATATGTGGATAAATTTTATCCACGGTTTTACCACAACTGGAAACACTTTTTCCCTGTGGTGAAATGTGTGGATAAATTTTATGCACGGTTTTACCACAACTGGAAACACTTTTTCCCTGTGGTGAAATATGTGGATAAATTTTATCCACGGTTTTACCACAACTGGAAACACTTTTTCCCTTGTGGTGAAATATGTGGATAAATTTTATCCACGGTTTTACCACAACTGGAGACACTTTTTCCCTGTGGTGAAATATGTGGATAAATTTTACCCACGTTTTTACCACCACTGGAAACACTTTTTTCCTGTGGTGAAATATGTGGATAAATTTTATCCGCGGTTTTACCACAACTAAATACACTTTTTCCTTGTGGTGAAATATGTGGATAAATTTTATCCACGGTTTTACCAACAATGGAAACACTTTTTTTCCCTGTGGTGAAATATGTGGATAAATTTTATCCACGGTTTTACCACAACTGGAAACACTTTTTCCCTGTGGTGAAATATGTGGATAAATTTTATCCACAGTTTTACCACAACTGGAAACACTTTTTCTTTATGGTGAAATATGTGGATAAATTTTATCCACGGTTTTACCACAACTGGAAACACTTTTTCCCTGTGGTGAAATGTGTGGATAAATTTTACCACAGTTTTACCACAACTGGAAACACTTTTTCCTTGTGGTGAAATATGTGGATAAATTTTATCCACGGTTTTACCACAACTGCAAACACTTTTTCCCTGTAGTGAAATATGTGGATAAATTTAATCCATGTTTTTACCACCACTGGGAACACTTTATCCTTTTGGTGAAATATGTGGATAAATTTTATACAAGGTTTTACCACAACTAAAAACACTTTTTCCTTGTGGTGAAATATGTGGATAAATTTTATCCAAGGTTTTACCACAACTAGAAACACTTTTTCCTTGTGGTGAAATATGTGGATAATTTTTATCCACGGTTTTAACACAACTGGAAACACTTTTTCCCTGTGGTGAAATATGTGGATAAATTTTATCCACGTTTTTACCACACTGGAAACACTTTTTTCTTGTGGTGAAATATGTGGATAAATTTATATCCACGGTTTTACCACAACTGGAAACACTTTTTCCCTGTGGTGAAATGTGTGGATAAATTTTATCCACAGTTTTACCACAACTAGGAAACACTTTTTCCCTTGTGGTGAAATATGTGGATAAATTTTATCCACGGTTTTACCACAACTGGAAACACTTTTTCCTGTGGTGAAATATGTGGATAAATTTTATCCACGTTTTACCACAACTGGAAACACTTTTTCTTTGTGGTGAAATATGTGGATAAATTTTATCCACGGTTTTACCACAACTGGAAACACTTTTTCCCTGTGGTGAAATATGTGGATAAATTTTATCCACGTTTTTACCACCACTGGAAACACTTTTTCTTGTGGTGAAATATGTGGATAAATTTTATCCACGGTTTTACCACAACTGGAAACACTTTTTCCTTGTGGTGAAATATGTGGATAAATTTTATCCAAGGTTTTACCACAACTAAAAACACTTTTCCCTTGTGGTGAAATATGTGGATAAATTTTATCCACGGTTTTACCACAACTGGAAACACTTTTTCCTTGTGGTGAAATATGTGGATAAATTTTATCCACGTTTTACCACAACTGGAAACACTTTTTACCTTGTGGTGAAATATGTGGATAAATTTTATCCACGGTTTTACCACAACTGGAAACACTTTTTCCTGTGGTGAAATATGTGGATAAATTTTACCCACGTTTTTACCACCACTGGAAACACTTTTTTCCTGTGGTGAAATATGTGGATAAATTTTATCCACGGTTTTACCACAACTAAAACACTTTTTCCTTGTGGTGAAATATGTGGATAAATTTTATCCACGTTTTACCACAATGGAAACACTTTTTCCCTGTGGTGAAATATGTGGATAAATTTTATCCACAGTTTTACCACAACTGGAAACACTTTTTCTTGTGGTGAAATATGTGGATAAATTTTATCCACGGTTTTACCACAACTGGAAAACACTTTTCCCTGTGGTGAAATGTGTGGATAAATTTTATCCAAGGTTTTTACCACAACTAAAAACACTTTTTCCTTGTGGTGAAATATGTGGATAAATTTTATCCAAGGTTTTACCACAACTAAAAACACTTTTTCTTTGTGGTGAAATATGTGGATAAATTTTATCCACGTTTTACCACAACTGGAAACACTTTTTTCCTGTGGTGAAATATGTGGATAAATTTTATCCACGGTTTTACCACAACTGGAAACACTTTTTCCCTGTGGTGAAATATGTGGATAAATTTTATCCACGGTTTTACCACAACTGGAAACACTTTTTCCCTTGTGGTGAAATATGTGGATAAATTTTATCCACGGTTTTACCACAACTGGAAACACTTTTTCCCTGTGTGTGAAATATGTGGATAAATTTTATCCACGGTTTTACCACAACTGGAAACACTTTTTCCTGTGGTGAAATATGTGGATAAATTTTATCCCAAGTTTTACCACAACTGGAAACACTTTTTCCTTGTGGTGAAATATGTGGATAAATTTTATCCACGGTTTTACCACAACTGGAAACACTTTTTCCCTGTGGTGAAATATGTGGATAAATTTTATCCACGGTTTTACCACAACTGGAAACACTTTTTCCTGTGGTGAAATGTGTGGATAAATTTTATCCACAGTTTTACCACAACTGGAAAACACTTTTTCTTTGTGGTGAAATATGTGGATAAATTTTATCCACGGTTTTACCACAACTGGAAAACACTTTTCTCCCTGTGGTGAAATGTGGATAAATTTTATCCACAGTTTTTACCACAACTGGAAACACTTTTTTCTTGTGGTGAAATATGTGGATAAATTTTATCCACGGTTTTACCACAACTGGAAACACTTTTTCCCTGTGGTGAAATATGTGGATAAATTTTATCCACGTTTTTACCACAACTGGAAACACTTTTTCCTTGTGGTGAAATATGTGGATAAATTTTATACACGGTTTTACCACAACTAAAAACTTTTTCCTTGTGGTGAAATATGTGGATAAATTTATCCACGTTTTTACCACCAATTAGGAACACTTTTTCCTGTGGTGAAATATGTGGATAAATTTTATCCACGTTTTTACCACAACTGGAAACACTTTTTCCCTGTGGTGAAATATGTGGATAAATTTAATCCACGTTTTTACCACCACTGGAAACACTTTTTTCTTGTGGTGAAATATGTGTATAAATTTATATCCACGGTTTTACCACAACTGGAAACACTTTTTCCCTGTGGTGAAATGTGTGGATAAATTTTATCCACAGTTTTACCACCACTAGGAACACTTTTCCCTTGTGGTGAAATATGTGGATAAATTTTATCCACGGTTTTATCACAACTTGGAAACACTTTTTCCCTGTGGTGAAATATGTGGATAAATTTTATCCACAGTTTTACCACAACTGGAAACACTTTTTCTTGTGGTGAAATATGTGGATAATTTATCCACGGTTTTACCACAACTAGGAAACACTTTTCCCTGTGGTGAAATATGTGGATAAATTTTATCCACGTTTTACCACCACTGGAAAACACTTTTTCTTGTTGTGAAATATGTGGATAAATTTTATCCAAGGTTTTACCACAAACTAAAAACACGTTTTCCTTGTGGTGGTGAAATATGTGGATAAATTTTATCAAGGTTTTACCAACAACTAAAAACAACTTTTCCCTTGTGGTGAAAATGTGGATAAATTTTATCCACGGTTTTACCACAAACTAAAAACACTTTTCCTTGTGATTGAAATATGTGGATAAATTTTATCCACGATTTTACCACAATGGAAACACTTTTTCTTGTGGTGAAATATGTTGGATAAATTTTATCACGCGGTTTACCAACAAAATGGAGACACTTTTTCCCTGTGGTGAAAATGTGGATAATTTTACCCCACGGTTTTACCACCACTGGAAACACTTTTTCTGTGGTGAAATATGTGGATGAATTCTTACATCCACGGTTTTTACCACAACTAAATACAACTTTTCACTTGTGGTGAAATATGTGGATAAATTTTATCCACGGTTTTTACCACAACTGGAAACACTTTTTCCCTGTGTATGAAATGGATAAATTTATCCCACCAGTTTTTACCACAACTGGAAACAATTTTCTTTGTGGGTGAAAATATGTGGATAAATTTATCAACGGTTTTACCACAACTGGAAACACTTTTTCCCGTGGTGAAATGCGTGGATAAACTTTATCAAAGGTTCTACCACCACTAAAACAACTTTTTCCTTGTGGTGAAAAAATGTGGATAAATATATCCAAGGTTGTACAACAACTAAAAAACACTTTTTCTTGGTGGTGAAATATGTGGATAAATTTTATCCCCGGTTTTACCACAACTGGAAAACACTTTTCCTGTGGTGAAATGTGTGGACTAAATTTTATGCACGGTTTTACCACAACTGGAAAACACTTTTTCCCTGTGGTGAAATATGTGTATAAATTTTATCCACGATTTTACCACAACTGGAAACACTTTTTCCCTGCTGGTGAAATATGTGGATAAATTTTATCACGGTTTACCACAACTGGAGAACTTTTTCCCTGTGGTGAAATAGTGGACTAATTCTACCACGTTTTTTACCACCACTGGAAACACTTTTTTCCTGTGGTGAAGTTAAGTGGATAAAATTTTATCCGCCCCCCCCGGTTTTACCACAACTAACTACACTTTTCCTGTGGTGAAATATGTGGATAAATTCGTATCACGGTTTTACCACAAATGGAAACACTTTTTCCTGTGGTGAAAGTGTGGATAAATTTGTATCCACGTTTTACCCACAACTGGAAACACTTGTTTCCCTGTGGGTGAAATGTGGTGGATAAATTTTATCCACAGTTTTTTACCCCAACTAGGAAACACTTTTATTCTTTATGGTGGAAATATGAGGATAAATTTTATACACGGTTTTACCAAACTGAAACAACTTTTTCCCCGTGGTGAAGAAATGTGTAGGATAAACTGACCACAGTGTGACCACAACTGGAAACACCTTTTTTGTGGTGAAATATGTGGCATAAATTTTATCCACGGTTTTACCACAACTGACACAACACTTTTTCCCTGTGGTGAAAATATGTGGATAAATTTTACACCACCGTTTTTACCACCACTGGAAACACTTTTTCCTTGTGGTGAAATATGTGGATAAATTTATACAAGGTTTTACAACAACTAAAAACACTTTTTCCTTGTGGGGCAATATGTGGATAATTTTTTATCAAGTTTACCAACACTAGGAACCACTTTTTCCCTTGTGGTCGAAATATGTGGATAAATTTTATCCAAGTTTACCACAACTGGAAAAACTTTTTCCCTGTGGTGAAATTGTGGAATTAAATTTAATCCCGTTTTTACCACACTGGAACCACTTTTTTCTTGTGGTGTGAAATATGCGTATAAATTTCTTATCCACGGTTTACCACAACTGGAAACACTTTTCTTTATGGTGTGAAATGTGTGGAACATTTGTAATCCACAGTTTTACCACCACTAGGAACACTTTTCCCTGTAGGTGAAAATGTCGATAAAATTTACCACGGTTTACCAAACGGAAAACACTTTTTCCGTGGTGAAAATTGTGGATAAATTTTATTCCACGTTTTACCACAACTGGAAACACTTTTCTTCCCATGTGGTGAAATATGTGGATAAATTTATCCACGGTTTTTACCACAACTGAAACACTTTTTCCTTGTGGTGAAATATGTGGATAAATTTAATCCACGTTTTTACCACAACTGGGGAAACACTTTTTCCTTGTGGTGAAAATATGTGGATAAATTTTATACCAAGTTTTTACCACAAAAACTAAAAAACGTTTTCCTTGTGGTGAAAATGTGGATAAATTTTATCCAAGGGTTTTACCACAACTAAAAACAACTTTTCCCTTGTGGTGAATATGTGGATAAAATTTTATCCACGGTTTTACCACAACTAAAACACTTTTTCCTTGTGGTGAAAATGTGGATAAATTTTATCCACGCTTTTACCATCAACTGGAAACACTTTTTCCCTTGTGGTGAAAAATGGGATAAATTTTATCCACGGTTTTACCACAACTGGAAACACTTTTTCCTGTGGTGAAATATGTGGATAAATTTTACCCACGTTTTACCACCACTGGAACACTTTTTCCTTGTGGTGAAATTGTGGATAATTTTATCCACGGTTTTACCACAACTGGAAACACTTTTTCCTTGTGGTGAAATATGTGGATAAATTTTATCCACGGTTTTACCACAACTGGAAACACTTTTTCCCTGTGGTGAAATAGTGGATAAATTTTATCCACAGTTTTACCACAACTGGAAACACTTTTCTTTGTGGTGAAATATGTGGATAAATTTTATCCACGGTTTTACCACAACTGGGGAAACACTTTTCCCTGTGGTGAAATATGTGGATAAATTTTATCCAAGGTTTTACCACAACTAAAAACACTTTTTCCTTGTGGTGAAAAATGTGGATAAATTTTATCCAAGTTTTTACCACAACTAAAAACACTTTTTCCTTGTGGTGAAATATGTGGATAAATTTTATCCACGGTTTTACCACAACTGGAAACACTTTTTCCCTGTGGTGATATATGTGGATAAATTTTATCCACAGTTTTACCACAACTGGAAACACTTTTTCCTTGTGGTGAAATATGTGGATAAATTTTACTCACGGTTTTACCACAACTGGAAATACTTTTTCCCTGTGGTGAAATATGTGGATAAATTTTATCCACGGTTTTACCACAACTGGAGACACTTTTTCCCTGTGGTGAAATATGTGGATAAATTTTACCCACGTTTTTACCACCACTGGAAACACTTTTTTCCTGTGGTGAAATATGTGGATAAATTTTATCCGCGGTTTTACCACAACTAAATACACTTTTTCCTTGTGGTGAAATATGTGGATAAATTTTATCCACGGTTTTACCACAACTGGAAACACTTTTTCCCTGTGGTGAAATGTGTGGATAAATTTTATCCACGGTTTTACCACAACTGGAAACACTTTTTCCCTGTGGTGAAATGTGTGGATAAATTTTATCCACAGTTTTACCACAACTGGAAACACTTTTTCTTTATGGTGAAATATGTGGATAAATTTTATCCACAGTTTTACCACAACTGGAAACACTTTTTCCCTGTGGTGAAATATGTGGATAAATTTTATCCACGGTTTTACCACAACTGGAAACACTTTTTCCTTGTGGTGAAATATGTGGATAAATTTTATCCACGGTTTTACCACAACTGGAAACACTTTTTCCCTGTGGTGAAATATGTGGATAAATTTTATCCACAGTTTTACCACAACTGGAAACACTTTTTCTTGTGGTGAAATATGTGGATAAATTTTATCCACGGTTTTACCACAACTAAAAACACTTTTTCCTTGTGGTGAAATATGTGGATAAATTTTATCCACGTTTTTACCACCACTAGGAACACTTTTCCCTTGTGGTGAAATATGTGGATAAATTTTATCCACGGTTTTACCACAACTGGAAACACTTTTTCCCTGTGGTGAAATATGTGGATAAATTTTATCCACGTTTTTACCACCACTGGAAACACTTTTTCCTTGTGGTGAAATATGTGTATAAATTTTATCCCACGGTTTTACCACAACTTGAAACACTTTTTCCCTGTGGTGAAATGTGTGGATAAATTTTATCCACAGTTTTTACCACACTGGAAACACTTTTTCCCTTGTGGTGAAATATGTGGATAAATTTTATCCACGGTTTTACCACAACTGGAAACACTTTTTCCCTGTGGTGAAATATGTGGATAAATTTTATCCACAGTTTTACCACAACTGGAAACACTTTTTCCTTGTGGTGAAATATGTGGATAAATTTTATCCACGGTTTTACCCACAACTGGAAAAACACTTTTTCCCTGTGGTGAAATATGTGGATAAATTTATCCACGTTTTACCACAACTGGAAACACTTTTTTCTTGTGGTGAAATATGTGGATAAATTTTATCCAAGGTTTTACCACAACTAAAACACTTTTTCCTTGTGGTGAAAAATTTGGATAAATTTTATCCAAGGTTTTACCACAACCGGAAACACTTTTCCCTTGTGGTGAAATATGTGTTAATAATTTTTATCCACGGTTTTACAACAACTAAAAACACTTTTTCCTTGTGGTGAAATATGTGGATAAATTTTATCCACGGTTTTACCACAACTGGAAACACTTTTTCCCTTTGGTGAAATATGTGGATAAATTTTATCCACGGTTTTTACCACAACTGGAAACACTTTTTCCCTGTGGGTGAAATATGTGGATAAATTTTATCCACGTTTTACCACAACTGGAAACACTTTTTCCTGTGGTGAAATATGTGGATAAATTTATCCACGGTTTTACCACAACTAAAACACTTTTTCCTTGTGGTGAAATATGTGGATAAATTTTATCCACGGATTTACCACAACTGGAAACACTTTTTCCCTGTGGTGAAATGTGTGGATAAATTTTATCCACAGTTTTACCACAACTGGAAACACTTTTTCTTTGTGGTGAAATATGTGGATAAATTTTATCCAAGGTTTTACCACCACTAAAAACACTTTTTCCTTGTGGTGAAATATGTGGATAAATTTTATCCAAGGTTTTACCAAAACTAAAAACACTTTTTCCTTGTGGTGAAATATGTGGATAAATTTTATCCAATGTTTTACCACAACTAAAAACACTTTTTCTTTGTGGTGAAATATGTGGATAAATTTTATCCACGGTTTTTACCACAACTGGAAACACTTTTTCCCTGTGGTGAAATATGTGGATAAATTTTATCCACGGTTTTACCACAACTGGAAACACTTTTCCTGTGGTGAAATATGTGGATAAATTTTATCCACGGTTTTACCACAACTGGAAACACTTTTTCCCTTGTGGTGAAATATGTGGATAAATTTTATCCACGTTTTTACCACAACTGGAAACACTTTTTCCCTGTGGTGAAATATGTGGATAAATTTTACCCACGTTTTTACCACACTGGAAACACTATTTTTCCTGTGGTGAAGTATGTGGATAAATTTTATCCGCGGTTTTACCACAACTAAATACAATTTTTCCTTGTGGTGAAATATGTGGATAAATTTTATCCACGGTTTTACCACAACTGGAAACACTTTTTCCTGTGGTGAAATGTGTGGATAAATTTTATCCACGGTTTTACCACAACTGGAAACACTTTTCCCGTGTGGTGAAAATATGTGGATAAATTTTATCCCAGTTTTTACCACAACTGGAAAACACTTTTTCTTGTATGGTGAATTATGTTGATAAATTTTATCCACGGTTTTACCACCAACTGGAAAACACTTTTTCCCTGTGGTGAAATGTGTGGATAATTTTACCACAGTTTACCACAACTGGAAACACTTTTCTTTGTGTGAAATATGTGGATAAATTTTATCCACGGTTTTACACACAATGGAAACACTTTTCCCTGTGGTGAAATATGTGGATAAATTTTATCCACGTTTTTACCACCACTGGAAACACTTTTTCTTGTGGTGAAATATGTGGATAAATTTTATACAAGTTTTACCACAACTAAAACACTTTTTCTTGTGGTGAAATATGTGGATAATTTATCCACGTTTTTACCACCACTAGGAACACTTTTTCCTTGTGGTGAAATATGTGGATAAATTTTATCCACGGTTTACCACAACTGGAAAAACTTTTCCCTGTGGGAAATATGTGGATAAATTTAATCCACGTTTTTACCACCACTGGAAACACTTTTTCTTGTGGTGAAATATGTGTATAAATTATATCCACGGTTTTACCACAAACTGGAAACACTTTTTCCCTGTGGTGAAATGTGGGATAAATTTTATCCACAGTTTGTACCACCACTAGGAAACACTTTTCCCTGTGGTGAAATATGTCCCCCCGATAAATTTTATCCACGGTTTACCACAACTGGAAAACACTTTTTCCCTGAGGTGAAATGTGTGGATAAATTTTATCCACAGTTTTGTACCACAATGGAAACACTTTTTCTTTGTGGTGAAATATGTGGATAAATTTTATCCACGGTTTTACCACAACTGGAACACTTTTTCCCTGTGGTGAAATATGTGGATAAATTAATATCCACGTTTTTACCACCACTGGAAAACACTTTTTTCCTGTGGTGGAAATATGTGGATAAATTTTATCCATGGTTTTACCCACAACTAAAAACACGTTTTCCTTGTGGTGAAAATGTGGAAAATTTTATCCAAGGTTTTACCACAACTAAAACACTTTTTCATTGTGGTGAAATATTGGGGATAAATTTTACCACAGGTTTTACCACAACTAAAAACACTTTTTCTCTTGTGATGAAATATGTGGATAAATTTTATCCACGCTTTTACCACAACTGGAAACACTTTTTTCCCTTGTGGTGAAATATGTGGATAAATTTTATCCACGGTTTACCACAATGGAGACACTTTTTCCTGTGGTGAAATATGTGATAAATTTTACCCACGTTTGTACCACCCCACTGGAAACACTTTTTTCCTGTTGGTGAAATATGTGGATGAAATTATATAACGGTATTACACAACTAAATAAACACTTTTTCCTTGTGGTGAAATATGTGGATAAATTTTATCCACGGTTTTTACCACAACTGGAAACACTTTTTCCCTGTGTTGAAATGTGGGATAAATTTTATCCACCAGTTTTACCACAATGGAAACACTTTTTTGTGGTGAAATAGTGGATAAATTTATCCACGGTTTTACCACAACTGAAAAACACTTTTTACCTGTGGTGAAATGTGTGGATAAATTTATCCAAGGTTTTACCACACTAAAAAAACACTTTTTCCTTGTGGTGAAAAATGTGGATAAATTTTATCCAAGGTTTTTTTACCACAACTAAAACACTTTTTCTTTGTCGGTGAAATGATGTGGATAAATTTATCCACGGTTTTACCACAACTGGAAACACTTTTCCCTTGGTGAAATGTGTGGATAAATTTATGCACGGTTTACCACAACTGGAAACACTTTTTCCCTGTGGTGAAATATGGTTGTATAAATTTATCCACGTTTTTACCACAACTGGAAACACTTTTTCCCTTGTGAGTGAAATATGCTGGATTTAGATAAATTTTATCCACGGTTTACCACAACTGGAGACACTTTTTTCCCTGTGGTGAAATATGTGGATAAATTTTACCCACGTTTTTACCACCACTGGAAAACCACTTTTCTGTGGTGAAATATGTGGCATAAATTTTATCCGCGTTTTACCACAAACTAAATACACTTTTCCTTGTGGTGAAATATGTGGATAAATTTTATCCACGGTTTTACCACAACTGGAAACACTTTTTCCCTGTGGGGTGAAATGTGTGGATATAATTTTATCCACGGTTTTACCACAACTGGAACACTTTTCCCTGTGGGGTGAATGTGTGGATAAATTTTATCACAGTTTTACCACAACTGGAAACACTTTTTTCTTTATGGTGAAATATGTGGATAAATTTTATCCACGGTTTTACCACAACTGGAAACACTTTTTCCTTGTGGTGAAATGTGTGGATAAAATTTTACACAGTTTTACCACAACTGGAAACACTTTTTCTTTGTGGTGAAATATGTGGATAAATTTATCCCGTTTACCACAACTGGAAACACTTTTTCCGTGTGGTGACTATGTGGATAAATTTACACCACGTTTTACCACAATCACTGGAAACACTTTTTCCTTGTGGTGAAATATGTGGATAAATTTTATACAAGGTTTTACCACAACCTAAAAACACTTTTTCTTGTGGTGAAAATATGTGGATAAATTTTATCCACGTTTTTACCACACTAGGAACACTTTTCCTTGTGTGAAATATGTAGGATAATTTTATCCACGGTTTTAACCACAAACTGAAAAAAAGTTCCCTGTGGTGAAATATGTGGATAAATTTAATGCCACGTTATTACCACCACTGGAAACACTTTTTCCCTTGGGTGAAATAGTGTATAAATTTATATCCACGTTTTACCACAACTGAAACACTTTTCCCCTGTGGTGAAATGTGGATAAATTTTATCCACAGTTTTACACCACTAGGAACACTTTTACCTCGCTGGTGAAATATGTCGATAATTTTATCACGGTTTACCACAACTGGAAACACTTTTTCCTGAGGTGAAATGTGGGATAAATTTTATCCACAGTTTTACCACAACTGGAAAACACTTTTCTTTGTGGTGAAATATGTGGATAAATTTTATCCACGGTTGTACCACAACTGGAACACACTTTTTCCTGTGGTGAAATATGTGGATAAATTTAATCCACGTTTTTACCACACTGGAAACACTTTTATTCTGTGGTGAAATATGTGGATAAATTTATCCAAGGTTTTACCACAACTAAAAACACACTTTTTCTTGTGCGTGAAAATGTGTGGATAAATTTTATCCAGGTTTTACAACAACTAAAAAAACACTTTTTCCTGTGGTGAAATATGTGGATAAATTTTAATCCAAGGTTTTTACCACAACTAAAAACACTTTTTCCTTGTGGTGAAATATGTGGATAAATTTTTATCCACGGTTTTACCACAACTGGAAACACTTTTTCCTTGTGGTGAAATATGTGGATAAATTTTATCCACGGTTTTACCACAACTGGAGACACTTTTTCCTGTGGTGAAATATGTGGATAAATTTTACCCACGTTTTTACCACCACTGGAAAAACACTTTTTTTGTGGTGAAATATGTGGAGAAATTTTATCCACGTTTTACCACAACTGGAAATACACTTTTTCCTGGTGGTGAAATATGGGGATAAATTTTATCCACGGTTTTACACAAAACTGGAAAAACTTTTCCCTGGTTTGAATGTGTGGCTAACTTTTACACGTTTACAACAAACGTGGAAACACTTCTTCTTTGTGAGGAACTATGTGGATCACTTATCCACGGTTACCACAACTGGAAACATTTTCATGTCTGAATGGTGAAGGTGGATAAGTTTTATCCATAGGTTTTACCACAACTAAAAACACTTTTTCCTTGTGGTGAAAAATGTGGATAAATTTTATCCAAGGTTTTTTTACCACAACTAAAAACACTTTTTCCTTGTGGTGAAATATGTGGATAAATTTATCCACGGTTTTACCACAACTGGAAACACTTTTTCCCTGTGGTGAAATATGTGGATAAATTTTATCCACGGTTTTACCACAACTGGAAACACTTTTTCCCTGTGGTGAAATATGTGGATAAATTTTATCCACGGTTTTACCACAACTGGAAACACTTTTTCCTTGTGGTGAAATATGTGGATAAATTTTATCCACGGTTTTACCACAACTGGAGACACTTTTTCCTGTGGTGAAATATGTGGATAAATTTACCCACGTTTTACCACCACTGGAAACACTTTCCCTTGTGGTGAAATATGTGGATAAATTTTATCCACGGTTTTACCACAACTGGAAATACACTTTTTCCCTGTGGTGAAATATGTGGATAAATTTTATCCACGTTTTACCACAACTGGAAACACTTTTTCCCTGTGGTGAAATATGTGGATAAATTTTATCCACGTTTTACCACCACTGGAAACACTTTTTCCTGTGGTGAAATATGTGGATAAATTTTATCCACAGGTTTTACCACAACTGGAAAAACACTTTTTCCTTGTGGTGAAATATGTGGATAAATTTTATCCACGGTTTACCACAACTGGAAACACTTTTTCCCTGTGGTGAAATGTGTGGATAAATTTTATCCACAGTTTTACCACACAACTTGTGGTGAAATATGTGGATAAAATTTTATCCACGGTTTTACCACAACTGGAAACACTTTTTCCCTGTGGTGAAATGTGTGGATAAATTTTATCCACGTTTTACCACAACTGGAAACACTTTTTCTTGTGGTGAAATATGTGGATAAATTTTATCCACGGTTTTACCACAACTGGAAACACTTTTTCCCTTGTGGTGAAATATGTGGATAAATTTTATCCACGTTTTTACCACCAATAGGAAACACTTTTTCCCTTGTGGTGAAATATGTGGATAAATTTTATCCACGGTTTACCACAACTGGAAAAACTTTTTCCTGTGGTGAAATATGTGGATAAATTTTATCCACGTTTTACCACCACTGGAAACACTTTTTCCTTGTGGTGAAAATGTGGATAAATTTTATCCACGGTTTTACCACAACTGGAAACACTTTTTCCCTGTGGTGAAATATGTGGATAAATTTTATCCACAGGTTTTACCACAACTAAAAACACTTTTTCCCTTGTGGTGAAATATGTGGATAAATTTTATCCACGGTTTTACCACAACTGGAAACACTTTTTCCTGTGGTGAAATATGTGGATAAATTTTATCCACGTTTTACCACAACTGGAAACACTTTTTCTTTGTGGTGAAATATGTGGATAAATTTATCCACGGTTTTACCACAACTGGAAAACACTTTTTCCCTGTGGTGAAATATGTGGATAAATTTAATCCACGTTTTTACCACCACTGGAAAAACTTTTTCCTTGTGGTGAAATATGTGGATAATTTTTATCCAAGGTTTTACCACAACTAAAAACACTTTTTCCTTGTGGTGAAATATGTGGATAAATTTTATCCAAGGTTTTACCACAACTAAAAACACTTTTTCCTTGTGGTGAAATATGTGGATAAATTTTATCCAAGGTTTTACCACAACTGAAACACTTTTTCCTTGTGGTGAAATATGTGGATAAATTTATCCACGGTTTTACCACAACTGGAAACACTTTTTCCTTGTGGTGAATATGTGGATAAATTTTATCCACGGTTTTACCACAACTGGAAACACTTTTTCCCTGTGGTGAAATATGTGGATAAATTTTATCCACGTTTTTACCACCACTGGAAACACTTTTTTCCTGTGGTGAAATATGTGGATGAATTCTATCCACGGTTTTACCACAACTAAATACACTTTTTCCTTGTGGTGAAATATGTGGATAAATTTTATCCACGGTTTTACCACAACTGGAAACACTTTTTCCCTGTGTTGAAATGTGTGGATAAATTTATCCACAGTTTTACCACAACTGGAAAACACTTTTTCTTTGTGGTGAAATATGTGGATAAATTTTATCCACGGTTTTACCACAACTGGAAACACTTTTTCCTGTGGTGAAATATGTGGATAAATTTTATCCAAGTTTTTACCACAACTAAAAACACTTTTCCTTGTGGTGAAATATGTGGATAAATTTTATCCAAGTTTTTACCACAACTAAAAACACTTTTTCCTTGTGGTGAAATATGTGGATAAATTTTATCCACGGTTTTACCACAACTGGAAACACTTTTTCCTTGGTGAAATATGTGGATAAATTTTATCCACGGTTTTACCACAACTGGAAACACTTTTTCCTGTGGTGAAATATGTGTATAAATTTTATCCACGGTTTTACCACAACTGGAAACACTTTTTCCCTTGTGGTGAAATATGTGGATAAATTTTAGCCACGGTTTTACCACAACTGGAAACACTTTTTCCCTGTGGTGAAATATGTGGATAAATTTTATCCACAGTTTTACCACAACTGGAAACACTTTTTTCCTTGTGGTGAAATATGTGGATAAATTTTATCCACGGTTTTACCACAACTGGAAACACTTTTTCCCTGTGGTGAAATATGTGGATAAATTTTATCCACGGTTTTACCACAACTGGAAACACTTTTTCCCTGTGGTGAAATATGTGGATAAATTTTATCCACGGTTTTACCACAACTGGAAACACTTTTTCCCTTGTGGTGAAATATGTGGATAAATTTTATCCACGGTTTTACCACAACTGGAAACACTTTTTCTTTGTGGTGAAATATGTGGATAAATTTTATCCAAGGTTTTACCACAACTAATAACACTTTTCCTTGTGGTGAAATATGTGGATAAATTTTATCCAAGGTTTTACCACAAAGGAAACACTTTTTCCCTGTGGTGAAATATGTGGATAAATTTTATCCACGGTTTTACCACAACTGGAAACACTTTTTCCTTGTGGTGAAATATGTGGATAAATTTTATCCACGTTTTTACCACAACTGGAAACACTTTTTCCTTGTGGTGAAATATGTGGATAAATTTATCCAAGGTTTTACCACAACTAAAAACACTTTTTCCTTGTGGTGAAATATGTGGATAAATTTTATCCACGGTTTTACCACCACTAGGAACACTTTTTCCTTGTGGTGAAATATGTGGATAAATTTTATCCACGGTTTTACCACAACTGGAAACACTTTTTCCCTGTGGTGAAATGTGTGGATAAATTTTATCCACAGTTTTACCACCACTAGGAACACTTTTTCCTTGTGGTGAAATATGTGGATAAATTATATCCACGGTTTTACCACAACTGGAAACACTTTTTCCCTGTGGTGAAATGTGTGAGTAAATTTTATCCACAGTTTTACCAACACTAGGAACACTTTTCCCTTGTGGTGAAATATGTGGATAAATTTTATCCAAGGTTTTACCACAACTGGAAACACTTTTTCCTTGTGGTGAAATATGTGGATAAATTTTATCCACGTTTTTACCACCACTAGGAACACTTTTCCCTTGTGGTGAAATATGTGGATAAATTTTTCTTTGTGGTGAAATATGTGGATAATTTAATCCATGTTTTTACCACCACTGGAAACACTTTTTCCTTGTGGTGAAATATGTGGATAAATTTTATCCAAGGTTTTACCACAACTAAAAACACTTTTTCCTTGTGGTGAAATATGTGGATAAATTTTATCCAAGGTTTTACCACAACTAAAACACTTTTTCCTTGTGGTGAAATATGTGGATAAATTTTATCCAAGGTTTTACCACAACTAAAAACACTTTTTCCTTGTGATGAAATATGTGGATAAATTTTATCCACGCTTTTACCACAACTGGAAACACTTTTTCCCTTGTGGTGAAATATGTGGATAAATTTTATCCACGGTTTTACCACAACTGGAGACACTTTTTCCCTGTGGTGAAATATGTGGATAAATTTTACCCACGTTTTTACCACCACTGGAAACACTTTTTTCCTGTGGTGAAATATGTGGATGAATTCTATCCACGGTTTTACCACAACTAAATACACTTTTTCCTTGTGGTGAAATATGTGGATAAATTTTATCCACGGTTTTACCACAACTGGAAACACTTTTTCCCTGTGGTGAAATGTGTGGATAAATTTTATCCACAGTTTTACCACAACTGGAAACACTTTTTCTTTGTGGTGAAATATGTGGATAAATTTTATCCACGGTTTTACCACAACTGGAAACACTTTTTCCCTGTGGTGAAATATGTGGATAAATTTTATCCAAGGTTTTACCACAACTAAAAACACTTTTTCCTTGTGGTGAAATATGTGGATAAATTTTATCCAAGGTTTTACCACAACTAAAAACACTTTTTCCTTGTGGTGAAATATGTGGATAAATTTTATCCAAGGTTTTACCACAACTGGAAACACTTTTTCCTTGTGGTGAAATATGTGGATAAATTTTATCCAAGGTTTTACCACCACTAGGAACACTTTTGTCTTGTGGTGAAATATGTGTATAAATTTTATCCTCGGTTTTACCACAACTGGAAACACTTTTTCATTGTGGTGAAATATGTGGATAAATTATATCCACAGTTTTACCACAACTAAAAACACTTTTTCCCTGTGGTGAAATATGTGGATAAATTTTACCCACGTTTTTACCACCACTGGAAACACTTTTTCCTTGTGGTGAAATATGTGGATAAATTTTATCCACGTTTTTACCACAACTGGAAACACTTTTTCCTTGCGGTGAAATTTGTGGAATAATTTAATCCACGGTTTTACCACAACTGGAAACACTTTTTCCCTGTGGTGAAATATGTGGATAAATTTTATCCACAGTTTTACCACAACTGGAAACACTTTTTCTTTGTGGTGAAATATGTGGATAAATTTTATCCACAGTTTTACCACAACTGGAAACACTTTTTCCTTGTGATGAAATTTGTGGATAAAGTTTATCCACGGTTTTACCACAACTGCAAACACTTTTTCCCTGTGGTGAAATGTGTGGATAAATTTTATCCACAGTTTTACCACAACTGGAAACACTTTTTCTTTGTGGTGAAATATGTGGATAAATTTTACCCACGGTTTTACCACAACTGGAAACACTTTTTCCCTGTGGTGAAATATGTGGATAAATTTTACCCACGTTTTTACCACCACTGGAAACACTTTTTCCTTGTGGTGAAATATGTGGATAAATTTTATCCAAGGTTTTACCACAACTAAAAACACTTTTTCCTTGTGGTGAAATATGTGGATAAATTTTATCCACGTTTTTACCACCACTAGGAACACTTTTCCCTTGTGGTGAAATATGTGGATAAATTTTATCCACGGTTTTACCACAACTGGAAACACTTTTTCCCTGTGGTGAAATATGTGGATAAATTTAATCCACGTTTTTACCACCACTGGAAACACTTTTTTCTTGTGGTGAAATATGTGGATAAATTTATATCCACGGTTTTACCACAACTGGAAACACTTTTCCCTGTGGTGAAATGTGTGAGTAAATTTTATCCACAGTTTTACCACCACTGGAAACACTTTTCCCTTGTGGTGAAATATGTGGATAAATTTTATCCACGGTTTTACCACAACTGGAAACACTTTTTCCCTGTGGTGAAATGTGTGGATAAATTTTATCCACGTTTTTACCACAACTGGAAACACTTTTTCCTTGTGGTGAAATATGTGGATAAATTTTATCCACGGTTTTACCACAACTGGAAACACTTTTTCCCTGTGGTGAAATATGTGGATAAATTTAATCCACGTTTTTACCACCACTGGAAACACTTTTTTCTTGTGGTGAAATATGTGGATAAATTTTATCCAAGGTTTTACCACAACTAAAAACACTTTTTCCTTGTGGTGAAATATGTGGATAAATTTTATCCAAGGTTTTACCACAACTAAAAACACTTTTTCCTTGTGGTGAAATATGTGGATAAATTTTATCCAAGGTTTTACCACAACTAAAAACACTTTTTCCTTGTGGTGAAATATGTGGATAAATTTTATCCACGGTTTTACCACAACTGGAAACACTTTTTCCTTGTGGTGAAATATGTGGATAAATTTTATCCACGGTTTTACCACAACTGGAAACACTTTTTCCTGTGGTGAAATATGTGGATAAATTTTATCCACGGTTTTACCACAACTGGAAACACTTTTTCCCTGTGGTGAAATATGTGGATAAATTTTATCCACGGTTTTACCACAACTGGAAACACTTTTTCCTTGTGGTGAAATATGTGGATAAATTTTATCCACGGTTTTACCACAACTGGAAACACTTTTTCCCTGTGGTGAAATGTGTGAGTAAATTTTATCCACAGTTTTACCACAACTGGAAACACTTTTTAGTTGTGGTGAAATATGTGGATAAATTTATCCACGGTTTTACCACAACTGGAAACACTTTTTCCTTGTGGTGAAATATGTGGATAAATTTTATCCAAGGTTTTACCACAACTAAAAACACTTTTTCCTTGTGGTGAAATATGTGGATAAATTTTATCCAAGGTTTTACCACAACTAAAAACACTTTTTCCTTGTGGTGAAATATGTGGATAAATTTTATCCACGGTTTTACCACAACTGGAAACACTTTTTCCCTGTGGTGAAATATGTGGATAAATTTTATCCACGGTTTTACCACAACTGGAAACACTTTTTCTTGTGGTGAAATATGTGGATAAATTTTATCCACGGTTTTACCACAACTGGAAACACTTTTTCCCTTGTGGTGAAATATGTGGATAAATTTTATCCACGGTTTTACCACAACTGGAAAACACTTTTTCCTTGTGGTGAAATATGTGGATAAATTTTATCCACGTTTTTACCACAACTGGAAACACTTTTTCCTTGTGGTGAAATATGTGGATAAATTTTATCCACGGTTTTACCACAACTGGAAACACTTTTTCCTTGTGGTGAAATATGTGGATAAATTTTATCCACGGTTTTACCACAACTGGAAACACTTTTTCCTTGTGGTGAAATATGTGGATAAATTTTATCCACGGTTTTACCACAACTGGAAAACACTTTTTCCTTGTGGTGAAATATGTGGATAAATTTTATCCACAGTTTTACCACAACTGGAAAACACTTTTTCCTTGTGGTGAAATATGTGGATAAATTTTATCCACGGTTTTACCACAACTGGAAACACTTTTTCCTGTGGTGAAATGTGTGGATAAATTTTATCCACAGTTTTACCACAACTGGAAACACTTTTTCTTTGTGGTGAAATATGTGGATAAATTTTATCCACGGTTTTACCACAACTGGAAACACTTTTTCCCTGTGGTGAAATATGTGGATAAATTTTATCCAACGTTTTACCACAACTGGAAACACTTTTTCCTTGTGGTGAAATATGTGGATAAATTTTATCCAAGGTTTTACCACAACTAAAAACACTTTTTTCCTTGTGGTGAATATGTGGATAAATTTTATCCACGTTTTTACCACCACTAGGAACACTTTTTCCTTGTGGTGAAATATGTGGATAAATTTTATCCACGGTTTTACCACAACTGGAAAAACTTTTTCCCTGTGGTGAAATATGTGGATAAATTTTAATCCACGTTTTTACCACCACTGGAAACACTTTTTTCTTGTGGTGAAATATGTGGATAAATTTATATCCACGGTTTTACCACAACTGGAAACACTTTTTCCTGTGGTGAAATGTGTGGATAAATTTTATCCACAGTTTTACCACCACTAGGAAACACTTTTTCTTGTGGTGAAATATGTGGATAAATTTTATCCACGGTTTTACCACAACTGGAAACACTTTTTCCCTGTGGTGAAATATGTGGATAAATTTTATCCACAGTTTTACCACAACTGGAAACACTTTTTCTTTGTGGTGAAATATGTGGATAAATTTTATCCACGGTTTTACCACAACTGGAAACACTTTTTCCTTTGTGGTGAAATATGTGGATAAATTTATCCACGTTTTTACCACAACTGGAAAACACTTTTTTCTTGTGGTGAAATATGTGGATAAATTTTATCCACGGTTTTACCACAACTAAAAACACTTTTTCTTGTGGTGAAATATGTGGATAAATTTTATCCACGTTTTTACCACAACTAAAAACACTTTTTCCCTTGTGGTGAAATATGTGGATAAATTTTATCCAAGGTTTTACCACAACTAAAAACACTTTTTCTTGTGGTGAAATATGTGGATAAATTTTATCCACGTTTTACCACAACTGGAAACACTTTTCCTTGTGGTGAAATATGTGGATAAATTTTATCCACGTTTTACCACAACTGGAAAACACTTTTTCCCTGTGGTGAAATATGTGGATAAATTTTACCACGTTTTTACCACCACTGGAAACACTTTTTCCCTGTGGTGAAATATGTGGATAAATTTTATCCAGGTTTTACCACAACTAAAACACTTTTTCCTTGTGGTGAAATATGTGGATAAAATTTTATCCACGGTTTTTACCACAACTGGAAACACTTTTTCCTGTGTGGTGAAATATGTGGATAAATTTTATCCACGTTTTACCACAACTGGAAACACTTTTTCCTTGTGGTGAAATATGTGGATAAATTTTATCCACGGTTTTACCACAACTGGAAAAACACTTTTTCCTTGTGGTGAAATATGTGGATAATTTTATCCAAGGTTTTACCACAACTAAAAACACTTTTTCCTTGTGGTGAAATATGTGGATAAATTTTATCCAAGGTTTTTACCACAACTAAAAACACTTTTTCCTTGTGGTGAAATATGTGGATAAATTTTATCCACGGTTTTACCACAACTGGAAACACTTTTTCCTTGTGGTGAAATATGTGGATAAATTTTATCCACGTTTTTACCACCACTGGAAACACTTTTTCCTTGTGGTGAAATATGTGGATAAATTTTATCCACGGTTTTACCACAACTGGAAACACTTTTTCCCTGTGGTGAAATATGTGGATAAATTTAATCCACGTTTTTACCACCACTGGAAACACTTTTTTCTTGTGGTGAAATATGTGGATAAATTTTATCCACGGTTTTACCACAACTGGAAACACTTTTTCCCTGTGGTGAAATATGTGGATAAATTTTATCCACGTTTTTACCACCACTGGAAACACTTTTTTCTTGTGGTGAAATATGTGGATAAATTTTATCCACGGTTTTACCACAACTAAAAACACTTTTCCCTTGTGGTGAAATATGTGGATAAATTTTATCCACGGTTTTACCACAACTGGAAACACTTTTTCCTTGTGGTGAAATATGTGGATAAATTTTATCCACGGTTTTACCACAACTGGAAACACTTTTTCCCTGTGGTGAAATATGTGGATAAATTTTATCCACGGTTTTACCACATCTGGAAACACTTTTTCCTTGTGGTGAAATATGTGGATAAATTTTACCCACGTTTTTACCACAACTGGAAACACTTTTTCCTTGTGGTGAAATATGTGGATAAATTTTATCCACGGTTTTACCACAACTGGAAACACTTTTTCCCTGTGGTGAAATATGTGGATAAATTTTATCCACGTTTTTACCACAACTGGAAACACTTTTTCCTTGTGGTGAAATATGTGGATAAATTTTATCCACGTTTTTACCACAACTGGAAACACTTTTTCCTTGTGGTGAAATATGTGGATAAATTTTATCCACGTTTTTACCACCACTAGGAACACATTTCCCTTGTGGTGAAATATGTGGATAAATTTTATCCACGGTTTTACCACAACTGGAAACACTTTTTCTCTGTGGTGAAATATGTGGATAAATTTTATCCACGTTTTTACCCCCACAGGAAACACTTTTTCCTTGTGGTGAAATATGTGGATAAATTTATATCCACGGTTTTACCACAACTGGAAACACTTTTTCCTGTGGTGAAATATGTGGATAAATTTTATCCACAGTTTTACCACAACTAGGAACACTTTTTCCTTGTGGTGAAATATGTGGATAAATTTTATCCACGGTTTTACCACAACTGGAAACACTTTTTCCCTGTGGTGAAATATGTGGATAAATTTTATCCACGTTTTACCACAACTGGAACACTTTTTCTTTGTGGTGAAATATGTGGATAAATTTTATCCACGGTTTTACCACAACTGGAAACACTTTTTCCCTGTGGTGAAATATGTGGATAAATTTTATCCACGGTTTTACCACAACTGGAAACACTTTTTCCTTGTGGTGAAATATGTGGATAAATTTTATCCAAGGTTTTACCACAACTAAAAACACTTTTTCCTTGTGGTGAAATATGTGGATAAATTTTATCCAAGGTTTTACCACAACTAAAAACACTTTTTCCTTGTGGTGAAATATGTGGATAAATTTTATCAAAGGTTTTACCACAACTAAAAACACTTTTTCCTTGTGGTGAAATATGTGGATAAATTTTATCCACGGTTTTACCACAACTGGAAAACACTTTTTCCTTGTGGTGAAATATGTGGATAAATTTTATCCACGGTTTTACCACAACTGGAAACACTTTTTCCTTGTGGTGAAATATGTGGATAAATTTTATCCACGGTTTTACCACCACTGGAAACACTTTTTCCCTGTGGTGAAATATGTGGATAAATTTTATCCACGGTTTTACCACAACTAAAAACACTTTTTCCTTGTGGTGAAATATGTGGATAAATTTTATCCACGGTTTTACCACAACTGGAAACACTTTTTCTTTGTGGTGAAATATGTGGATAAATTTTATCCACGGTTTTACCACAACTGGAAACACTTTTTCCCTGTGGTGAAATATGTGGATAAAGTTTATCCACGGTTTTACCACAACTGGAAACACTTTTTCCCTGTGGTGAAATATGTGGATAAATTTTATCCACGGTTTTACCACAACTAAAAACACTTTTTCCTTGTGGTGAAATATGTGGATAAATTTTATCCAAGGTTTTACCACAACTAAAAACACTTTTTCCTTGTGGTGAAATATGTGGATAAATTTTATCCACGGTTTTACCACAACTGGAAACACTTTTTCCCTGTGGTGAAATATGTGGATAAATTTTATCCAAGGTTTTACCACAACTGGAAACACTTTTTCCTTGTGGTGAAATATGTGGATAAATTTTATCCACGGTTTTACCACAACTGGAAACACTTTTTCCCTGTGGTGAAATATGTGGATAAATTTTACCCACGTTTTTACCACCACTGGGAACACTTTTCCCTTGTGGTGAAATATGTGGATAAATTTTATCCACGGTTTTACCACAACTGGAAACACTTTTTCCCTGTGGTGAAATATGTGGATAAATTTATCGTCACGGTTTTACCACAACTGGAAACACTTTTTCCTGTGGTGGTGAAATATGTGGATAAATTTATCCACGGTTTTACCACAACTAAAAACACTTTTTCCTTGTGGTGAAATATGTGGATAAATTTTATCCACGGTTTTACCACCACTGGAAACACTTTTTTCCTGTGGTGAAATGTGTGGATAAATTTTATCCACAGTTTTAACACAACTGGAAACACTTTTTTCCTGTGGTGAAATATGTGGATGAATTTTATCCACGGTTTTACCACAACTGGAAACACTTTTTCCCTGTGGTGAAATATGTGGATAAATTTTCTCCACGGTTTTACCACAACTGGAAACACTTTTTTCTTGTGGTGAAATATGTGGATAAATTTTATCCACGGTTTTACCACAACTGGAAACACTTTTTCACTGTGGTGAAATATGTGGATAAATTTTATCCACGGTTTTACCACAACTGGAAACACTTTTTCCTTGTGGTGAAATATGTGGATAAATTTTATCCCCGGTTTTACCACAACTGGAAACACTTTTTCCTTGTGGTGAAATATGTGGATAAATTTTATCCACGTTTTTACCACCACTGGAAACACTTTTTCCTTGTGGTGAAATATGTGGATAAATTTTATCCAGGGTTTTACCACAACTGGAAACACTTTTCCCTTGTGGTGAAATATGTGGATAAATTTTATCCACGGTTTTACCACAACTGGAAACACTTTTTTCTTGTGGTGAAATATGTGGATAAATTTTATCCACGGTTTTACCACAACTGGAAACACTTTTTCCTTGTGGTGAAATATGTGGATAAATTTTATCCACGGTTTTACCACAACTGGAAACACTTTTTCCCTGTGGTGAAATATGTGGATAAATTTTATCCACGGTTTTACCACAACTGGAAACACTTTTTCTTTGTGGTGAAATATGTGGATAAATTTTATCCACGGTTTTACCACAACTAAAAACACTTTTTCCTTGTGGTGAAATATGTGGATAAATTTTATCCACGGTTTTACCACAACTGGAAACACTTTTTCCCTGTGGTGAAATATGTGGATAAATTTAATCCACGTTTTTACCACCACTGGAAACACTTTTTTCTTGTGGTGAAATATGTGGATAAATTTTATCCACGGTTTTACCACAACTGGAAACACTTTTTTCTTGTGGTGAAATATGTGGATAAATTTTATCCAAGGTTTTACCACAACTAAAAACACTTTTTCCTTGTGGTGAAATATGTGGATAAATTTTACCACGGTTTTACCACAACTGGAAACACTTTTTCCCTGTGGTGAAATATGTGGATAAATTTTATCCACGTTTTTACCATCACTAGGAACATTTTTTCCCTGTGGTGAAATATGTGGATAAATTTAATCCACGTATTTTCCTCCACTGGAAACACTTTTTTCCTGTGGTGAAATATGTGGATAAATTTTATCCACGGTTTTACCACATCTGGAAACTTTTTTTCCTTGTGGTGAAATATGTGGATAAATTTTACACACGTTTTTACCACAACTGGAAACACTTTTTCCCTGTGGTGAAATATGTGGATAAATTTAATCCACGTTTTTACCACCACTGGAAACACTTTTTCCCTGTGGTGAAATATGTGGATAAATTTTATCCACGGTTTTACCACAACTGGAAACACTTTTTCCTTGTGGTGAAATATGTGGATAAATTTTACCCACGTTTTTACCACAACTGGAAACACTTTTTCCCTGTGGTGAAATATGTGGATAAATTTTATCCAAGGTTTTACCACAACTAAAAACACTTTTTCCTTGTGGTGAAATATGTGGATAAATTTTATCCAAGGTTTTTACCACAACTGGAAACACTTTTTCCTGTGGTGAAATATGTGGATAAATTTTATCCACGGTTTTACCACAACTGGAAACACTTTTTCCTTGGTGAAATATGTGGATAAATTTTATCCACGGTTTTACCACAACTGGAAACACTTTTTCCCTGTGGTGAAATATGTGGATAAATTTTATCCACGGTTTTACCACAACTGGAAACACTTTTTTCCTTGTGGTGAAATATGTGGATAAATTTTATCCACGGTATTTACCACAACTGGAGACACTTTTTTCCTTGGGTGAAATATGTGGATAAATTTTACCACGTTTTTTTACCACCACGGGAAACACTTTTTTCCTGTGGGTGAAATATGTGGATAAATTTTATCCACGCTGGTTTTACCACAACTAAATACACTTTTTCCTTGTGGTGAAATATGTGGATAAATTTTATCCACGGTTTTACACAACTGGAAACACTTTTTCCCTGTGGTGAAATGTGTGGATAAATTTTATCCACGGTTTTACCACAACTGGAAACACTTTTTCCTGTGGTGAAATATGTGGATAAATTTTATCCACAGTTTTACCACAACTGGAAAACACTTTTCCCTGTGGTGAAAATATGTGGATAAATTTTATCCACGGTTTTACCACAACTGGAAACACTTTTTCCTGTGGTGAAATATGTGGATAAATTTTACCACAGTTTTACCACAACTGGAAACACTTTTTCTTTTGTGGTGAAATATGTGGATAAATTTTATCCACGGTTTTACCACAACTGGAAACACTTTTTCCCTGTGGTGAAATATGTGGATAAAATTTTAAACACGGTTTTACCACCACTGGAAACACTTTTTCCTTGTGGTGAAATATGTGGATAAATTTTATACAAGGTTTTACCACAACTAAAAACACTTTTTCCTTGTGGTTGAAATATGTGGATAAATTTTATCCACGTTTTAACCACCACTAGGAAACATTTTTTCCTTGTGGTGAAATATGTGGATAAATTTTATCCACGTTTACCACAACTGGAAAAACTTTTTCCCTGTGGTGAAATATGTGGATAAATTTAATCCACGTTTTTACCACCACTGGAAACACTTTTTTCTTGTGGTGAAATATGTGTATAAATTTATCCACGGTTTTACCACAACTGGAAACACTTTTTCCCTGTGGTGAAATGTGTGGATAAATTTTATCCACAGTTTTACCACCACTAGGAACACTTTTTTCTTGTGGTGAAATATGTGGATAAATTTTATCCACGGTTTTTACCACAACTGGAAACACTTTTTCCCTGAGGTGAAATATGTGGATAAATTTTTATCCACAGTTTTACCACAACTGGAAACACTTTTTCTTTGTGGTGAAATATGTGGATAAATTTTATCCACGGTTTTACCCCACAACTGGAAACACTTTTTTCCCTGTGGTGAAATATGTGGATAAATTTATCCACGTTTTTACCACACTGGAAACACTTTTTCTTGTGGTGAAATATGTGGATAAATTTTATCCAAGGTTTTACCACAACTAAAAACACGTTTTTCCTTGTGGTGAAAAATGTGGATAAATTTTTATCCAAGGTTTTACCACAACTAAAAACACTTTTTTCCCTTGTGGTGAAATATGTGGATAAATTTATCCACGGTTTTACCACAAATAAAAACACTTTTTCCTTGTGATGAAATATGTGGATAAATTTTATCCACGGCTTTACCACAACTGGAAACACTTTTTCTTGTGGTGAAATATGTGGATAAATTTTATCCCCACGGTTTTACCACAACTGGAGAACACTTTTCCCTGTGGTGAAATATGTGGATAAATTTTACCCACGTTTTTACCACCACTGGAAACACTTTTTTCTGTGGTGAAATATGTGGATGAATTTTATCCAACGGTTTTACCACAACTGGAAAATACACTTTTCCCTGTGGTGAAATATGTGGATAAATTTATCCACGGTTTTACCACAACTGGAAACACTTTTTCCTGTGTTGAAATGTGTGGATAAATTTTATCCACGGTTTTACCACAACTGGAAACACTTTTTCTTTGTGGTGAAATATGTGGATAAATTTTATCCACGGTTTTTACCACAACTGGAAACACTTTTTCCCTGTGGTGAAATGTGTGGATAAATTT
>JAVBJF010000838.1:0-37744 GCA_033439095.1 Pseudococcus viburni | reverse complement strand
CATTGTGGTTGATAAAAAATAGGACACAGCTTAGGTACATAGTCACGATTAACACGATTAAAGTTTTTTTTACGCGTACAGCATACTGTACGACGACTTTATCCACATCTATCGAGAATCATTTGTGTTCTGTGAGCATAAAACGCAAATAATTCAGAATCGCCGCGTACAGCACTTTCTATGTTAAAACGCGTATAGACCGCGTCAATTCCCCTCTCCTCACCCTAGTTATATCAATCCCTTCGTCACGGTAACATTCCAACATACGAGATGAATAAAAGATCATCGAAAAGAGGAAAAAAAATCGCATGTCAAGAAGCTTCATTTTTTACTCCAGTAATCCAACGCGGTTCTCTTTGAGGAGGCAGGTTATGTACATAAAAGTGTATCTGTTTACAACCAGTCCGCAAAAAATTTGCCCGAGATTACATGTCCTACACTTGTAAACGTCGTCAAATCTGTGAGAATTCTCCATAACTTCTAGATATTATTCTTCAACAAACCCATAGATATCACCGCTCCGATTCGTTATGCCATCGAGATGATGTAAGTGGCAAGAAATATGTTCAAGGACGAATCAATTTTTTTTTTTTAGATATTGGCGAAAATTGGCGAGATGGATCTACTTTCACTGGAATACCACCCAAAAAATGTTGAGCTCCCTCCCCCAAGAGGGACTGAGGTAGAGAGCTTAGATCATTACCTCAAAAGTGCATGGTGTCTACTGGATTTGGAAAATGAAAATTCATGCTATTTTCATGTTTTGCATGCCATATTTATACAATTTTTCATGCTGGTGATATTCGGGTTTCTACACCAGGGTAGATTAAAATACAAAATATTACTTGGATTTTGAACAAATTCACAGGAGTGGGTAATTTTGAGTTGGAAATCCTCCATAAAAAATTGAGTCCCTTAGCTTGAAGTGGAACAGAATTAGATGTTCTTAAAGTAGTGAACTGGTCTGAATTATTCCTACCAAGCATGTTTGTAAGTGAGCTAGACAGCTTGCTTCTCTTACCTTACTGGTTGAGTAAGTAGAAGGCATTTGTTTGGTCCAGCAATATTGATCCTAATGTTATACCATCAACATCAATTATCCCTTCTGCAGTGGCATGGCATGGCGGAGGAAACTTCTGGGTTGGTACACCCAAGTTGTGTGCTTGTGTGGCAGAGGAAATCTCCGGGCTGATACATATACTTACATGTCAACCTGGAGATTTCCTCTGCCATGAGACTGAGGTATGTTGGAAAAATGATAAGAGTCTGCAGAAGGGTTATTAAAGTTTCCACTACACTAGCAACATTATTTTGCCAGCCTTATAACATTGGGTCACCATGCTAGTATCTGATCCGTTTTAAGTTGAAAGGAACTAAGCGTCATCAAAAATTCCACCAAAAAACAGACTTGAAAATACGATAACTGCTAAAAAAAAAAGTTGAAGAGGGTATAATAAGCAGTATGAGAAATATGAACTCTAGCAACATTAATCTATCAATAATTTACATGTTCAGGAGCTTATTCTGTGTTACTAGTGAGAAATACATTAAAATCTCAACACTTCCAAATTTTTCACTTGGTTCCTTTTAACTTAACACTGTTCATATTTTGTGTCGCTGCTTTGTTACTGGTGATAGACCACTAGAGGGTTTTCAGACTCACGCCAGATTTGTACTTGACTCTCCGCTTGCGCTCTAATCAGCATTGTCATGTTTCACTCTCGTACTCACCACACTCACACATGCGTTCAAAGCACACACTCATTCATCGGCCAAAAATTGTTTCTCCATTCCTAAATTTATAATATTAGGATTCTTACTTTGTTGTGATCAACTGTGAACTGTGGGCAACTATGATGAATAAAAGTTGGAAATCTTCGAATATTAAAAACTTTTCCGAGTTTTAGATCAGAATTTCTAAGTGTGGCTCTTGTAGCGCTGTGAATTTTTTGCTCACACTCCGCTCAATTGAAATTATTGAACACTATGTGAGTGCATGCTCGTGAGCACATGCTTGTGAGCACAGATTGGCCCACATGTCCACATTCAGTGATGCTGTTTGAGATTAGACTCTCATGATGTCTCACATCTCATCTCAAAAGTCTCAAAAAGTCATGCCTTGTTTTTGTCTTATTGTGCTTTTGTTGTCACAAATTTCATAAAATGAGACATGCAACACAACACTTATGTTGGAAAGATAAAAACTGGTTTAAGGGTATGGCTGTACTATCGTGCTATGATGTCAATGGGGTAAAACGTTTGTTTTTTCATAGCAGTAATATGTGGTTACCTATCATTACTTAAAAAACTTTTAATCTTTTAATATAAAATTGATAAAAATTGAGGTGTTGTTTCTTGCATTAATTGAAGCGTCCGTTTAAAAAACAACCATAGTCCAGAATCTGAATATGAGAAAAGGTTTTCTCATATACAGATTCTGGACTATGGTTGTTTTTTAAACGGGTGCTTCAATTGGTAAACGTTTAAAAATTAATTTAATCGGCATGGAACAAAATTCTATGTGAAATTATCATCAAAGAAATGGTAATGTAATTTTGTGTATAATGAATGGGTATAATACAGTGAAAACTTGTTTTGTTGTCTGGCCTTACCCTAAATTGAGTTTTTTTTTTTTGGGGGGGGGGGGGGGGGGGGGTCACACTACTAGGTTTAACAGCCCATGTCAGTAATAATTAGAATTCACTATAAGAGTATGACACTATTGGTGAACGCTGTCACCTCCAGTGTAAAAGAACTTAATGCAGAGTAGATTTTTTTACTGGTATTATTCATGATCGATAAAGTAGAAAAAGGAGCAGACTTTGGTATAGTTTTGATCTACAACATGAAAGAGCAGGACACTCAAAGAGTAAATGATTGATAGGTTAATTTTTCATTGGAAAAAGAGGATAAAAAGTGTTCTACATATTGGAGTGAGCCTGGTCAACCAAAGGAATGAGATCCTGTACTACTATACCTTCAAATGGCAAACCTTCTAGAATTGCTTGTTTAGCTAATAAATCCACCCTATCATTAACAGGAATATCAGTATAGCTAGGAACCCATAAAACAATTCGAGACAGTTTGAGACTCAATGTGTTACCAACCACTCAACATGAGATGTCTCATTGAATATCTCTTTGCATTGCAACATTTCGAGAATGAGACGAGACATCAACATTTCTCAGCTCATTGCCTCAAACCGCATCACTATCCACATTAATTTGACCTTTACACTTGATGTAATTTCTCTATTATCCATCCAATGTTGGGCCAGCTTCAATCTTAGGTTAGGCTTAACATATGATTTAGAATTAATGAATATTACTATAGTTACATTGATATTACTTTTGTGCAATCAATATAATGAGTTGCGCATTGTGAAATGTTTCATTATTTGTCAACCAAGTGGCCAATAGCCCTACTACAACCAAGATTGAGTTATTTCAGTGACAATAAGGATGAAGGAACTTGGGGCATGATGCACCAACATTCCCTCATTTGTGCAAAAACTGCTAAAATCAACTTTCTTATTTTTGGTTTAAATTTAAAACTAATCAAAAATGAGCATGTTTCAGAAAAAAATATGAGGGTCAATTTTTTTTGAGATGTAGTGTTATTGCACTGGGTGTGCGATATTGAATTGGTTGATAAGAATCCTGAAAATCCCTCTCCAATTAAGATAACACAGATAATATGTAGAAAAAAAATGGCCTAAAAAGGTACCGTCAAGTTTTTACATCTTCCTGAACAAGTAAGAGGCTTGATTCAATAGTTGATACCCGCTGAAATCCCAAATTTTCTACTTTTTAGTAGGTATCACAACAGTTTTTTGAGTGTGTGACTGTGTGTCTGTTGAGTTTAGGTGACCAGGAGAACCTTCCCTTTCTTCTACACCATTCCGATTGAGATTTACTGATGAAAAATTGTTTTTTTTTTCAAAGATGACCCTATATTTTGAGGATTGTTAGCTGCACACAACTTTGAGCTAGGGAGCAAAAAATTTTCATAGTGAATTTTCAACTTCAAATAAACCACCTCTCTAAATTTGGTCAAAAACCAAAGAACGTTTTTTTTAAAAATCAACCTTATTGTATCTACTCCTTTATGAACCGCTGACCGTAAAATTGGATACCACGTTTTGCCTTCTACAAAGAAATTGCAAGGTTATAAATTGAAAAATAATTTTAGACTCTTTCTTATTAAATTCAAATTGCTCAATCAAACACCTGAAAATGATGCAGAATTCATTTCGTCATACAAAAAAAATGATTAAACTAGCTGGAGGGGGCAGAATTTCCTAAAATTGACCAAATAACTGAAAGTCACCTCTTTTGCCAACTGTACTAATGTAAAGTAAATAGTTACTCATAACCAGAAGCCCAGTGAACGTATTTCTTTGAAGAAGAGTTCCTCAATGAGCAATCAATGAAAAAATTATAATTATGTAGTCTTTAAAATTAGTACATCCATCAAATATTTTCCGTTTTTTCAACCAAAAATAAAATTCCCTTTCAAAAAGATCATCGCTTACGATTTCCAACACAAATCTAATTTTTCCAACTAAAATGGAATTATGTCATATGAGGAGAGGGGAGAGTTGAAATGTTTCCTCTGTGTTCGTGGTGTCAAAGGAGGATTTACTTGTTGAAGTATGAAAGGAAGCAAGAACTCGATATTTATCTGCGCAAGTTGATTTTAATGTTTGTGGATAAAATTTCAAAAATTCATCAAAACAAGAATCGCGAAATCGAATATTAGGACGGTTAAGATTTTGGTTTTGGATTTTCAAAAAAAAAAATTTTACCAAAACTCTTCTCGTTAACAACAAATATATCATCAGCATCATCATCAAATTAAAAGCAGATATCTCGACTGGTTTCCTTGGAACTCTTCTGTCCTGTTCTATCTCCCCCCCCCCTCCCGCCACCCAACAAATTTTCGTTCAGTAGCTTAGGTACGCAATCTTTTCTCAGAAACGAGAGGACGAAACTTAAACTCGTATTTTGGCTTTGACGAGGTGAGCAGGGCATCAAGCACTGCACGCATTATGAGAATCTGCATCGAGTAATTACACTTTGAAGTTTTCTTGCAATTCATCTCTTCAAAGTACAATCTCACCATGTTTCAGATCAAACCACGACGCCTCAATTTCTCGCGACAATCCTCCATCCTCGTCTTGATCACAGTGACTCTTGTACACAAATCCGTTCAATGAATCGGTTCGCCGTTGGTTCTCATACAAGAGCACTCATGGGTATTCTTCACATAAAGGAAAAAATGTCGACGCAGAGGGAGGCATAAAACACAGCGTAGAATTACGATCGGTACGACCGATGACACTGTATCAGATAAAGTCATCCGTATAATTTCGCTTTCGATAAACGTGGGAACAAGCACCAGCATCGCACCTGGAATACGAGCAATCTTCTCATCGTATATAGGTAGGTCTGGGTGGGTATCTTTATCTATCCATATCTAGAATGTGGACGCGGATTGCGATCCAGGATGAAATTCCACAACGTACGCAAACTTTTCGAGACAAAAAACGCGCGTCACAGAAATCCATCACCTTCGGTGAATAAATATTCCGCTTTTGAATCGTAATAATACAGTACATGCGTTCGAACTGGTTCAAAAAACGCGCACACCAGCATACTTTCTTCGATTTCCTGCTCATTTTGCGCGCACGCCGGCTCCGTCGTTATGTACGAGCGTCGTACAAATCCAAGTCTTGCTACGGGTATATTTCATAACAACGCGTTAATTAATTTTACTCGCCATATATTTAACGAGAACGTATAGTGACCGACGCGTGTTGCCACCATAAAGCACGTGGAATGTACGTATTTGGAGCAAGATCGCCGTATCGTCCATCATTACGTAATCCTTCGCCGATCGATATTTATTAATAATTATCGAGTACCGATGTAACTAAGTAGATCGTCTTGCCTGGTTCCTTCAAGCAGTAGATCTTCTTGGAACGCCTGGCAGGTGCTCCTCAGGTACGCTGAATCTTCCAGTGCTTCTTGATCGTCGACTGGTCACGTCGAATTACTTAACGAAATTCACTCCTGTCCACGTTGTTTGCCTACGTATAGGCTTAAGTACGTACGAGGTATCGTTTCGTCGCCGTCTCGACGTTTGTGGTCGTTGTTGTATGATTTTAGAAAGTAGCTGTATCCCTCGGAGGCTGCTCGAATAGTTTTCAATCGTATTAGATAAGTAAGCGCGTGTTTCGATGATCTGGAAATTACTATTGACCGCTTGTTGCATCGTCGTCGCGTGTATTATTAGCATACATCCAATCCTGGTAAACTAGATCATAACCTGAGTGCTGCTCTGCTATGTAATCATCGCCTCATCGGATATTCCTCCATAACGTAAATAGGTAATTCCAATTTCTCATTACATTACATCGATCAACAACCAGTTGAGCTTTGGAATTCAGTCAATGGATGCGCCTCCACGCGTTAAAAAAATATTACAACCAGAAATTTCTAATTCATTGAAAAAATCTGGTTACCTAGATTTTCATGCTCGATCAGTAGAAAGGATACAACCGGTTTCGTTGGGGAGAATCAAAATTAGCATTTATATATTTTTATTGGAAAAGTAATTAGTAAGCTGGTTAGTGCGGAAAAGATTGATAGATTTAAATAAAAATAAACATTTTTGAAACCGGTTCAATGGTTTGCAATAGGTTTGTATTTATTTTGCAAAAATCACAATTCAGACAAAAATTCAAAACAAAACTTAGGTATATAATTTCTCATCCTAAAATTATTCACTCCCGGCATTGAAGACAAATTATGATTTTTCATATTGATTTGAAAAATTCAGACAAAATAAACGGTTTTTGAGAACTTCATCAAATTGATTCCAAAAGGGGTATTTTTCGAAGCAGATTGACCTACTGAGCACAAATTTTGTTTTTTTTTCTTTGCTCATTTTTTTCCACTTGAAAAACTCAAAATTTGAAAAATCTGGAGTGAAGAAATGAATTTTGAGACTTTGAATAAGATGAGATAATCGCTCAAATTTGGTCTGTTGAAGATATATTGATGTTCTTTTTTTCAATTTTGACATTTTTTTCTCTTCAAGTTTGTTTTCTTCAAGTTAAAATCTGGCATCACTGGCAAAGAAATCACCTGAGACAGAAATCGAGGAAAGATCGTATTCTACCACTCAAAATTAATCGGAAATTGGCATTTGAGTTGAATTTTGCGGATATGTTTGAAAATAAAATACCAAGGTACTCAAACAAAAAAAAAATCCGACAAAGGAGGAATCTCCAACCAACAGTAAAATTAAAGAATGTAACAAAAATACATTCGAAATACATCTAAAATGAACTTCTCATCCAAAAAGTCAGAAACTAAAATTCATTTTTCGAATTTTGCCGAATTGTTGAAAATTCAAACCCAGTTAAAAATGTATATACTTACTCCTTATTTCCGACCAACCACAGAAATTTGAAGTAATTTCGAATTAATCTAGAGTTTGCTGTAAATTTTTGAAAACCATTTTTGAAAAAATATAGGTTACGGATTACGGATGTGACTTTTGAACAAGTGGTAACAAATTTTGGAAAATTGTATTTTAATCGATGAAATAGGTTGCCAATGAGGATTATCAGGGCTGGCAGGGGCAAAAATTCTTTCGAAGCTGAAGAATCCTAAAATTTACAAAAATCTCCAGAATATTTCGAAACTGCTTCCAATCGATTTGAGATGTCGAAAATAGGGCATACATGTAGTTTAGGTACCAGATTTTAGCTTTTTACCTTGATTACATCAAATTTCATATTTTGCACGCTTGCAAGGTCGTGGGATGATTTCGAATTATCAAAATCAAAAACTCAAGGTATGAATGCCTCTTTAAAAAAATAAAATTGACTTGAATCATAATTTCTTGATTTTGTATTTTTAGGTAGAGACTCATTTTAGCATCAAGTTTCGAACAATTTTTTGATATTTTTGACTTATTTTTAATAATTTCATGACTGGTGTTGAGCAGGCTCCATGTCACATTTTCACCAAGCGCCAAGTTTTGAACAAGTTTTTTCAATAATTGTTCATGAAAAATGTCACCATTTTCTCATTACATAGAAATTGTATTGATAAGTAAGGTAATAATTTCAGACAAGAAGTAAATAATATAATCAATTTAGGTATCAGATTTTTTTAAATCGACAATTTCTGTTTTTTTTTGTTTTTTTTTTTTTAGAAATTACCAGGATTACTTATACTAGTACTAGTACTAATTCGATCATAATTTTCATCATTCATACTAATTTCAACAACATTTTTATGAATCAATTAACTTTTAACTTTTTTTTTCATTTTAGGTAAGTATGCCAAATTTTTTTATATTTTCTTAAAGAACCATCGAAATAATTCAAAAAATGAAAAACAAACAAGGTTTGTCCGATAATAAAAATCGAAAAATGACGTGGTTATGCAATTTTTTGAAAAATTGGATCCCCTCCCCGTGGATTCAACGTTTTTCGTTTGCTCAATTTATATCAAGACTTCAAAATCCGAACAGAACGGATCCAAAAGAACCGTTCTGAACCGAAAAAAACAACATTATTTTCGGTTCAGAATCGAACCGAACGTAACAAAATGGAAGAATAGTTCTTGAGAAGCAAATTTGAGAACAGGTTTTTGAAGAACGATTCTCAAGTTTTGAATCTGAGAACCGTATTTTGAAGAAGTGAACCGAAGAACCGAATTTGAGAACCGTATTTTGAAGAACGAAATTGTAGAACCGAATTAAACAATAACCAGAAACAGAATTAACCAGAACACTTCGGTTCTTCACAACTTGGAAATTTTTTTCCAGTACCTACCAGTTCTTTCGACTTTTGAACTTCAAAATTTTCAATTTTTTAGTTCCCAAGTATTTTTTCCGCAAACGGAATTTCAATTATTCAAGTCCAAAATTTATTCTAATTTCTTAGTTCAAGTTTTTTCAATTTTCAATTTTTTCAATTTCTTTAATTATAATTTTTTTTCAAAATTGTATTCAATTTCAAACTTCAATTTTCCAAAAATGAAATTAAACGTTTTTTCAACTTCAATTTTTTCAAATGGTTTTTGAAAACGAAAACCAAGAACTGAAGTTTTGAGGAACAGTCCTCGAGAACAAAAATTTAAAAAAATGGAATCTAAGAACCAAAACAAAAGATCTGAATTTTGAAGAACAGAACCAAAGAACCATAACTCAAAACCGAACGGAACTAAGAACGGGAACGAAACTGAACACAATCAAGTTCAAGTTTTGAAGTCCTGAATTATATGTATTTCCTTATCGATAAAATTGTTTTTCATAGTGTTTTCTAAACCAAATAAATTTTTGAAAAATAAAGACTGTAAAATTTTTAAGTTTGCACTTTCCACTCTACCACAGAACGACTTTGAAAAAACATGTACTAAACAATATGTGAACTAAAAATTGTCTCCTCATTCCTTTGGACAGTGGTATAGGAATAAGGTGTGACTCGTCTTCTTGAGTATTCTGCGAATCACCAGGGAAATTCCCGACTTCGAACTTTTTGATTTGATCAAAAATTAATAAGAATGAACGAGAGTGTTTAAAAAGCTACCTACCAATTTTCAACAACTAAGGTTGATTTTTCAATTTTAGCAAATTTTTGGAATTTTGCTTTAAGAAAATAAGATCTTCAACATCTGGTTTTGAAAACGACCTGATGTCGTATCAGGGTATCTACCGATTTTTCAAAATTAAATTTCACGACTTTTACGCGACCTTTTTCTAAAGTATCTAGTATCTACCTCTCAATTTGACCCCCCCCCCCCCACACACACAAAAAAAAATCAACGAGATCAAATTTATTACAGAAAAATTTCATACACGAAAGAAAATACATCTTTAATTTTAAAAAAGACAATTTTTCACAAAAATTTATAATTTAAGAATGAGATTTAAAAAAGTATGAGGCCGAGCGAAGCGAGGGCAAAAAATTTCAGAAAAAATGTTCAAAAAGATGAAATTTCTTTACTTTTTTTGTTCTGTAAAAGGCGAAAAAATTGAAGTAACATCGGAAAAATTCGCGACTATTGATGAATTTTGGGTCAATTTTGCGACAATTTTGCGACTTCAGCGACTTAAATCAAAATTCGCAACTTTCACGACTTTCGCGACCGGTAGACACCCTGCGTATCCATGGATCCTGATTCCTGAAGCTTCAGCCCTAAGACACTCATTCGGTAAATTCCACTTCAAATTATCAAACCGGTGAAAAAATCCTCTAAAATTAATCAAATCTCAATTACTCGTACATCTAATAACGTATAAATACGCCAATCATGTACCATATCCGAACATCTATCACACCAGTCTCAAATACCACCAACCGGTTCAATCAAACGTGAGAAATTCCGCAGGTTGCGTTCACGTCGAGACTCTCAACAAAAGACGAAAGAAGTGCGAAAATCAAACAAACGAAAACAATAACACACGTCGAACGTGCCTCGCCTTTATCCCATACAGCTACGAGTACTTTACTCTATGACGAGGTATTATCAACGAGGTAATTTTCACCGCGAAATCTTAATTCGAAGGCGGTTAGCCAGATAATTAGATGAAATTACAAAGCACCGCGACGCGATCCCGAGCAAATAACGTAGGAAGCCAGCAACCGATATAAAGAGAGCACGTTCGTCGCGCGTTTCCTTTCCGGTGTTGCGCTCTCATGCGCTCCATATTGGAGGACATGTCCGCTCCGAGCTATCAGTTACTTAACTCGGTTAGGTTGTCTTCTTCTTCTCTTTCTTTTTCAAATTCGTGGATCGCATTATAAAGTAGCCGGAGCGCGATCTACGCTACGACCGGAAGCCAAATTTTTATCCACTGCGTCGCGTCGTCGGTGAAATTCACCTTTTAGCAGGCCTGCTCTATCGTCGTCGCAGGTATACACTTTTATGACGTAATATCGGATCGAGGCACGACCCAGGTACAGTCGATACCTACGGGCTATACGGTCGTAATTCGTGGTCAACCGGAAAATTGAAATTAGAATCGGTCGAAATGGGTCACGAAATAGGACGCGGGTATCTGCGCAAACAGCGCATCTGGAAAGGATGGTATTGGCATCAGGTGTATCTAAGCATCCATAGCGTCATCTGAAAAGGTTGAACAGTTTTGGTGCGTGATATCGAGATGGCTCACCTTAACCGTTTCCAAGGCTGCCCTTAGAATCTGTATTGTATACCTAGATTTGGACTTTAACAATTGATTAAGATTTCGAGGATGCTGATGGCTTCGGATAAGCTATAAATACAGGAAGACATCAATTTTTCCCCACAAAAATGACAGATTTATGGGCGTGGGATAAGACATTGATGTACAGGGTGTTCCGAAATTCGACTCGAAAAAATGACTGACGATGGAACTAATTAACATGGTGTCTATTTGATCTGAAAAATGGAAATTCTTGCTCAGGGTGTCCACTATATTTTAGAATTAATTTTCTCTGACTTTTCCAGGTTTCCAGACCAATTTTTCGAAATTTTCCAGAATTTTTGAATTTCACGTGATGAAATGGTGGAATAATGATTCAAAATGTATGGGGCCTAACTCAAAAATCATTGCTTCTTACGAGATTTTTAAACACTCCCTTCTCCGGCTACAACGATTATCCTTTTGAATTTTTACAAAGTTCCAACGAAAATTTGAAAATTCTTTCCAAACTTATAAAATTCCCCGAGTTTTTCAGGTTTCCAGAAAATTGACACTCTGTTGCTATATTCTGGATTTTTCTGGACACTTTCATGTAATTTTTAAGCTTCAAATTAGCCCTAAAAAGAACCCTTTTCTTATTCGTTGATTAAAAAAATTCGAAGGTAGAGGAAAATGTTGAGAATTCTTGATATTTTCTGGTTTTTCTCATTTTTCATGCCAGAAGATACCATGGTTGAGAACAATAAAAGAGACAATATCTAGTCAAAAAATCGAAGGAGCCACAAGATTAAATAATATTCGGAGATGTTCAAAAATTATTCAATAAATTGTAAAATTATGGATTTCATTGATCTTTTGACTTTTTCAATTTCTTGAATAGGTCATATAAACACGCGAGAAATTCAATTTGTCTCTCAGAGCTGTACAAATTAGCAGACCTTTGGATTTGAGAAAACTGAAAAAAAATTAACAAAATATTGAAGAAAGCCAATTCTCAACTTTTGAAGTTTTGCAGTCCCCTCAAATTACTAGAATGGACCATACCTATTTATGAAACAGATTTTTGTTACTTCTAATGAGTGTGATCTACAGCAAGGACGAATCAAAGTTAGCATTATTAGAGAAGAAAAAATTTAAAATGACCAATTCCAACTCAAACTGCAAGTTTTCCAATTTTCTTGATTCGTGATTATTGGAAGAGACAAGCTGTCCCTTAGTCCCCTCCCCTATTCAGTTTGACCCTGATCACCAATCATTTTTTTGAATTGAAACAAGAAATCCTACAGCCAGCTCAAAATTTCAGCATAAATCCGATTCAAAATGAAAGAAAAAAAGCAAGGAAAAGAAAATAACGAGAAAGAAAATGGAAGAGAAAAAAGAGGTGAATTTTTGAGCATTTTATGAGGAAAGAAATATCAAAATAAAAAACCAAGACCGGATTCGTGCTCATTTGATCCAAATACCCAGATAAACAATTGAACACTTTTATTTGGCGACCATAGGCGCACCCAAGGAGAGGGCTCAGGAGGCTCGAGCACCCCCCCCCCCCCAGCTCAAAAAGTATATTTTTCATCATAAAAATGTCAAAAAGAAGTGATTTTTTTTTCTTTTCAATTATGATTTTTCAAAAAGAAATCGTCCTCGCTTCACTCGGGCATTATTTGAATCAATATTTCTTTACTTTGTACTCGTGTATCTAAATTATTCGAATTTGGTAAAATTCGTGTCTTTTTGAATCAGTGAAATAAATTTCACTCAATCTCAATCAAATATTACTAATTTCTTCAGACAAATTGGGAATTCACTGAGAAATCAGTGATTTTTGACTGAAAGATCAGTGGAAAATCACTGAATTTCAGTTCACTACCTAATTCAAAAAGCAGAATTTTACCAAGTTTGACTTAATTCAGATTTAGAAAGTACCTAGATACTAAAATAACAGATTAGTCAATTTTTTCAATGAATTTTGACCTCTCCCTCCTCTATTTTTCCTTCAATTCAGCCCCCCCCCCTTTCCAACGTAAATTTTGTGATATTCAATAAAATATTTTGCATAAAATTCTAGAAATTTGAAAAACTCTGAGTGAAAAAAATGAATTTTTAAAGCTTTGAGTGACATATGTAGTCGCTCAAAATGTTTACCTACTGAATTGTACTTTCGAATTTTCATTCTTTATGGTCTTTTTTTGTAGGTACCTGCTTTTGTTTTCGATAACAAACTTTCAAGACGAGAATCTGGAAACAATGTTGAAAAATTTTTAAAAGTAGGTAAATGAACATTTTTTGCAGTTTCCAAATACGTAAAGAAAATGAAAATTATAGAAATTTTTTCAAATTTCATGACTTCGCAATGTCATGAATTTTCATAACTTTTTTCTCAAATTCTATCACTTGTTCTGGCTCATTTACAAATATTTTTCATTTTTGATTCTGGATCAATTTCCCAAACGACCGAATTTCCGAGTAGAAAAACTCCCGAAAAATGTGTTTCCAAAACTATTTTCTCAAATTTATTTTCCCGAATGAAATTTTTCCTAAAATTCAAATGAAATTACTATATCCTTAAAAAATGTTGGGTGAATTTTATGAATATTTTACCTAAACTTAATTCTAAAAAGGTAACGTCAAAATTCATCAAGAAAAAAATTGGGTCCGAGGAAAGTGGCAGCGAAAATTATACAAGGCGAGTCCGGAACAGGGTTGTCAGCTTTAGTGATTTTTCAGTTTTTGAAAAAGTTCAGCAATTTTTTCAGTGATTTTTACTCTATTTGCCCAGTCTACTTTTCAATTTTCAGTGATTTTTGATGAAAAATATTTGAAATACGTTCGTCTCGACGTCCTGATTCCGAAAATGACCTAGTTTTTGCAATTCGGACAATTTTTGGCCGAGTTATGAGCGATTTTCAAAAACGTTGGCCTTTTCTGGAAACGCATTGACATTTTTTTACCTACTGTCATGAAGTGATTTTTTAGCATGAATGCCTACAGTGATAAAAATGATTTTTCAAGAATGAGTTCACTGATAGAAGTGATTTTTGAACAACTTCTGAAAAAAAACCCAGTGGTTTTAGTGATTTTTGAACAATTTGGCTACAGTGATTTTTAGTGATGCGTTTTTGGCCAAAATAGTGATTTTTCGAAATCTTGGTCGGCAACCTTGGTCCGGAACCTCACCCTTTTCATAACTTTCATGAGTTTTATGAGTTCGAAAAATTGGTATTTCGCTGCAACCTACCTTAAAATCACTGGAAAAAAATCAACAAAAGTCCTAAAAGGAGATGATTCAAGGATCAAAATGACGGTTCATGATCGAAAAAATGCTCCTTAAGATCAAAATTTTTTGATTCTCGAAGAAGATTTTTATTGAGAATTTTGTAATTTTCAACAAGTTTCAAGTTTTCTAGTCAAAATTATGTCCTTCACACGTCTTCTGAGAAAAATTCATGATTTTCAGCCCGAAATCATCCAATTTCTTACGTTACCAACAGAATTCCTGATTTCTCAACCAAGATCATAAGTTTTCTCCAACTTTCTTTTGTTTCTGGTCGAATCACATAACCTCTATTCACGATTTTCTGATGAAAATTTGCAACTTTTTTAACGACTCGATTCCAATTAAAATTACCACTTTATCAAATTACAAAGTAACACTTGAACTTTCTAATCTGAATAATTTTCCTGTAATCGGAGAACAATGCTTTTTATCAATTCATTCGAAATTTACCTCTTTTAGCCAATACTCAGTTCTCGCTTTTCGATGCAGTTACGTACCATTCATACGGTGGAAATACAATTGCACAAATTAGCAATGTAGGTGGAATTACAGATTGCGATAAAAATCGAGGCACCGCGGACACGTTATTAAAAGACTGGAATACGTAAGGTTGACTTTATTTATACACCTTCTCGTGCACTTCCACGAGCATTATTTATGGAGTTCGCGTGTACCGAGTGTAAACGCCGCGAACTCGAATATACGAGTACATAATAAATATTACCAATCCGTGAAAGTAAAAGTGTGTAAACGATACGAGGCGCAAAGGCATTGGGAATATGCCAAATGAAAACCTCCCCGCAGTCTTCCCATTCTCCATATAAACCTACACAGTACTTCAGCATTTTTCTACAACGACTGGAAAAATCTCAATCCAATAACTTGACAAATTGTTGACCGAGTAGGCAATCAAGTCAGATCGATCACTTTGTACCATCTTATTGAAAACTTTTCATCGAATTTGCTTTAAATATCAATTTCACACTCGAACATCATCATCGAGGCATATTCTCACTCTCGAATTTCAATTCAACATTATTCAAGACCATTTCGGAGAAGGAGAGTAAAAATTTTAAATAAAAATTGCAAAATTGTTCAATACTTACCAAACTTGTGAACGGAATCATTTTGGAAATCGATTCGCAAAATAAACGCGAACTTCCAGCACCCACAAAACGAACACTTTTTGTTTCTTTTTTTTTCAAACCACACACGCGCAAGTCATCGGCGTACGAAACAATGTGACGATGAAGTGAACTTAGTTAAACGTATTACTCGAATGAACCGGTTCAACTGATTTATAACATGATGCAGTACGAAGAGAGTGAGAGTATTATGTTACTCCAGTTAACCGTCGTCGCGCCGCGACGTTTGTATTCGCGGGTATTTTACTCGCCGTACGTACCATACGTATCAAGTACGCGTGTAATTTTTTTATTCTTTTTTTTTTATTCAAGAATTGGGTAATTCGTTCGTTCTTCGACGATGCGTCATTTTTTTCCATCACGTTGTTATACTCGAGTTTCATCGAAAACTCAAAGTATCGTATTATTTAATTGGGCAAGGTTACGGCATCGGCACACATTCATATACGGTACAATGTCGTTTTAAAAGCAATAAATGCCGCATATTACGTGCGAAATGTACCTGTAACGTAGGTATATAGGTACTTGAGATTTTCCTTGTTTTTCACGCTGTACCCTGAGGAGATGGGTTTGTTTGGTTTCGCGATAAAAATATCCGATAATTCGTCGAAAAGTGAACGTATGAATTGAAGCTGATGAAATTTGATCTTCGTATACCTCAAAGACCCGGATATGATGATTAAAAACCTTCAAATATTTTTACACAAATTTGATCAAAATCGGAAGAGGAAGGGGATTTTCTAAATTTTTTGCTGTAATTACTCCGAGGCCGAAAATCCTACAAAAAAATCATTAATTATGAGCAACGTGAAAAAATTTATGACCACGACATTTTCTATAAAATTCTCCCCATTTTTTTTGTTTCGAATTTTCACAAAAGTGATATTAAACCTCCTTCACCCTCTGTATAGGTCTGCGAGTTGATGTGACACCCGAAAAAAAGTCCAAAATGTTTTTTAAAATGGTAAACGATACATAATTATTACCTATCACGAAAAAGTCCAAAATGGCTTGAACATTGTCGAAGTTTTCATAAAAATTAGAGGTCTAGTCAACATAAAAATCCGAAAATGTTTCAAAACCCATAAAAATATCAAAAAATAATTTAAACCCCATTAAAAAAAAAAGTTCACCTTTGAGCATTCTTCCCAAAAAGTACTAGGTAGCTAACAATTTAAAATGTTGAAGAAAAAACTTGCAGATTTTAAAAACTTTAAAATTATTGAACAATATTTTACTCACCAACATCTCTTCTAATTCGTAAAAAACGTCAACCATCCTCAGTTTTCAAAATTTCAGTAGATATGTTTTTCTTCTTACCTGAAACAGAAACACATGGCAATGTTTATTAAGTACATACATTAAACTTACATATCTATATGAATACAAGATTAGGTACAGGTACATTACATACAGCCATAAAAATATTATTATATTATTAAATAACAAATTCAAATTCTACTTTAGTTTTTGGGAGAAGTAGATATTGGAGGTGTGGTGATTGTTTTGATTTTTTTTTAAATGTAACTAAATTAGGAGAGGAATAGTACATACGAAAGTAGTATTTAAACCTCAAAACAATTTAGTAAAAATAGTCATTTTTTTACACGAATTTTACCAGAATCTGATTCTGGATTGTGTCAAGATTTTAGCTGGATATTTGGTTGAAAAATCTAAAAAAATAAAATCCATATTCATAAACCGCAATAAAAAGAATAAGCATTTTTTTCAGATTTTGGGTGTTTCATTCTGTAATGACAAAGTAATTTGGTGACAAATATTTCATTCATAATTTTTGAAAAAAAACATAACTTTATCCTTATCAATCTTCACTTAAAAGTTGAAAAAAAATAAAGTTAGTTCCGTGATTTGTGAAAATCTAAAATCCATTCCCAGAAGCTACTATACCCTAGTAGATTAGGTACGAATTTTCAATAATCTGCATTTAATTTGTTCAAAATCTCGTAAAACGAACCGTAGTTTATCAAAAACTGATTTTGGATTACGTAAATAAATTTTTGAACTGGGCTAATGGACCTTGTGGTCCGAACCCATCAACCCCCCCCCCCCCCCCACTCCCAAAAACAACAGGATTTTGGACGGATTTTAAGAATCTTGATCTGGATATGCAAAATCCGTGTAAAAAAAATAGCTATCATCACCTCCCTGATTCCACCCTTTCTGTTTCCTACTCGACCTTAAATTCTGAAAATGTTCAAAATATGAGAATTTTTTTAAAAAACCTAAATGATTTTGGAGCGGATGTTACTAGAACTTGAATATTCCTTTTTCAAAAAATGTGAAATACGTGCTTTGAAAAGCCTATAAAAATTGATGAAATATGCTTTAAAAAAATGAAGATATGTTCCAACAATAAGGTTCAGGGTGACGTTTTACAATATCGACATAACGATTTTATTAACCTCAAAAGCAGAAAAAACTGTTCATTTTCATAAAATCATTTAAAAAAATAAAAATTATTAAAATTCAAAAAAAACTAAAACTTTTTCGAGAACATGAAAAAAATTAAACCAAGTCGACAACCACACGAAAAAAGTACAACCAGTTTTGAATACTTAGGTACATATTTTGCTATGAAAAAAATTGCATCAAGTTTGTAAATTTCGCCAAAAAAATTGAAAAATGAAAAATTGCCAGATATGCTACAAAAACTCAATTTTTTTTGATATATTCCTAAAAAAATGAGAAATATGTACCTACTCTTTACAAAGGCCTGAAATAAGAAAGCTTTAATATTCTCTTTTCAGATATGCTCCAACAAATTGGGCTCATTTTACGAATCGAAGATATGATTCAAAAATTTCAAAAGCATGCTCGAACATGAAACTCCTAGCTCTGATCCTCGTCAATTTTTAGATATATTTAAAAAAGGGCATTTCATTAATTTATTTGGATTAACTTCGAGATATTGACAAATTTGAACTTCAATGCCCTAAAAATATTAAAATTTATGATGCCTTTCATACGATTCAGACGATGATTCTTTTATTTAAATCCTATTTTTGGGAGTTTGTCCCCAAAGTTTGAAAATACATATCTGGTAACCACCGCAGAAAATTTTTTAAGAACATTTTTTAAATTATTTATTGACCATTTTTGGACAAAATGAAGACATTGGTTTTAGGTTTTTTCAAAATGTAACTTTCTCATCTATTCTTACTACAAATCTTTTCATGGTTAATTTCAACTCAATCAAATTTTCTGCTGAAATTGAAAAATTCGATTTTCAACTTTTTTGTTTTAAACATTTTGGGAATCCCTGGAAAACTGAAAAGCTGTGGTCTGCGTCAAATATATTCTTTTTTAATAAATATTTGCGAAACGAACTTGAATTATAGTTTGAATTTTATTTCATGAATGCATGTTGGTTTGAATTTTTTACGAGGTGTTAATTTTGGGGACCCCTGAAAAAGTACGAACACAATTTTTCCCAAATTAAAAAGTAAAATGCCTTTTAAAACGAATATCCTTCGCATACAATGCATAAATGGCATTTCCTAGTCATTTACCAATTTTTGAAAATTTCCGCACTTGGGACCCGAGAAAATCATCGGATGAGAGCTTAGTAGACCTTTAAATTGAGTGAATATTACAAAAATTTACTATTTAAAGCCCCTGAACTCCCCCTAGGATCAGACATTCATCTCTAAAAATCAAAATCAAGCATCATAGCGGAATTTTTAAAGAAAAAAGTAACTTTCAGTAACTTTTTTTTGAGCAAAAAGTGACCAAAAAATGACCAAAAAGTAACCAAAAACTCAATTTTTCTTGGCGGGGGGGGGGGGACAATTTTTTTGTAGTTTTCTGCAAACATTTCAAAGATAAATCAACTGAAAATACGTGAATAATTTCATTCATTAAATTCCTTCGTCAAAACAACAAACAAACTACCAAAAATCAATTTTTTTATTTTTTTCTGGAAAAAAGTAACCAAAAGTGACTGAAGTTGAAAAAAGTGATAAGACCCTAAAAAAGCGACCCGCTGTGATACCTGCAAAATTGAATCAGATTTTGAGATTTTTGAGTAATTCTTAGAAATTTTACATTATTTTACCAAAAACTTTTTTTTGTTTTTAACCATGGTATCTAGTATGTTGAATCTCATAAAAAGAAGAGGCCTAGCGTATGACCCCTAATTAATGTCTAGGGGAGGAGGCTGAAATTTTGGGAATATCAATTTCAAAGAAAAATAAACCACCCTAGAGGTGGAACTTTCAAAATTCCAAAATTCAATTCAAGACACACCCTATTGGATATCTTGACCATGGAAAAATAATTTCACCATTCAGAAATCTTCTTCTTCCAAACCCTTCCCCCCTCTTCCTCGGAACGTCGGAAGCTCCGCACCATACAAAAATTCATCGAACTTCGGCACATCAAATAAAATCGTCAATTATATAAAATTCAGCCTCGATAAATCTCAACTTCTTGAAGCCAGTTATCTTTGATGGTGGTCATTTGCAGTAATCGATGACCATAGAACATACGCGAAAACAAGGCTAAGCTCTCATCCGACACAATACCGATAAGTATTACATTGCGAGTACGCCTGCTACATGAAGATCCGACCGACGTGACGCCCGCAGCAGCCAAAAAATTGAACCTATTCAAACGACGAAATCTTAAAGAGAGAAAAACAATGCCATTCTGAGCGCCGCATATCTGGTGAACCTTTTAAACGTTACACTTGCCGAATGCGGAACCACCTTCCACGTCACATCGATTACACGAGCGAACCTAAAGAGCAAGATTATGTACATCTACACGTTATATATTTACAATGGACCATCTTGATTGGAAATTAGTACTGGTGGAGTGGAGTTCGATTAAATCTCGCATTCTCATCGTTAAGTTCTTTCAGATAAACGTATAATTGTATACATGCGTATTGTCCTCGATACCTTTATTATCCTTCATCTAGTCCATACATTGTTGACCGTCAAATTACACATTACAGAGACGAACGATAACAAAAAGAATAAGAAAAGACGATACGATTGTAATTGCGAGGCCGGTCGGTCAGTCCTCGATCGTACATTAGTTAATTTTTGTACACGCAAGTAGGTGCAGGTAGGTACATAAACCTATATGTACCTGCCTGTATTAAGAGTAGATACGTTTGTATTCGCTATTTTCATTACGATACGTTTCAAGTCCAAGCTGTTCCTTTTTTATTTACTTTTTTCTTCGTAGTGTATCGTGTAATGTAAACGATCGCCAAGGTATGTTATTTTATTTAGTCGTATTCTAGTTATGAATACGTAATGAGCATATCGAATAAAACGAACATGAACATTCGACCACTCGTACGAGGTCTAGGGCACAAGGTTCAAAACACTGGTAGCTAAGTCGATAATGCTTCGTCAATATTTACCGATTTTATGATTATATTCGAGTATCTTTTTGTCACACTGATGCTAGATCGAGATCAGAATTAATTTCCGTTGTAAATAAGTAGTTTCAAGTACAAGGTGTATGAACTCAAACCCTTCCACATCTCAGATGAGGTGCAGGTCATCAAAATTCAACGACAACGCGGTATTCGTAGCCAATTCATAAATTTACATCATGTCGAATAAAAAAATAAAAATATTTCGAAGAGACAAGCAAAAATCAAAGAACTACGTGAGAGCGAACTTTTAAAAAAAATTGTGTATTAAACTTGAAAAAAAAACACATTTATTGGGTTTTTCAAAAAAAGTGTAGTAACAAAATTTCATGGTGAAAAAACAGGATTTTTTAACAGGAAATATGGCAGGACATTTTTCAAACATTTCACAATTTGATTGTTTGTTTTTACAGGGGGAGGGGCAGAATAAAAATTTCCTTTCAACACCCCGATCAGCGCTGAGGCAAAAAAAGTGGCATTTTTTTTGCCATTTAGGCAAATCAGTGGTAAAATTGAGGCAAAAACATTAGTTTAGTCGTTTATATAGCGCTAGTATCCACTATTCAAATGATTGAGTGTCAAAACGTTGGCAAAATGTTGGCAAAACGAGTATCTAGTGAAATTTTAGCGCTAGGGTCGAATATTAAAATGACAGAGTGACAAAATGTTGGCAAAATGTTGGCAAAACGAGTAGGTAGCGCGAAGTAAAAGATTAGAGAAATGCCTAAATGGTAAAACAATGGCAAAATGTTGGCAAAAACCAGTTGAAATTCAATGCAGGTAGCGCTGGTGTGCAAAAGTAGTTCTCTCTAAGGGTTGAAAAATGTGATAAAAACGATAACGTGTTTGGTGTTTTTACATTTATTCAAGTTTTTATTTTGGAAGTTTATTTTTCGGTAAGTGTCATTTTAATATTGCAATTAATGTTTTGACACTATGTCCCTGCCACTTGGCAGCATATTATTTCGATCAAGTAAAAATATGTTTTTTATGTTCATTCAGATCAAATTTTCTCTCATCTACTTTTATAGTACCTACGACGCGAGCCGGCGAGTAACGCTCAGAAAAAAACAGATTAGATATAAGATGGCATCGGATTGCGATTTGAATGTAAGTATTTAAAGGCTTCTAATTTTTTCTAAGGTTATTATAAACAATACTTAGTCGTGATATATTATATTTCTTACTACAGAAACTTCTTCAGAGGACCCCGGAATTTCTAAAAAAAATACTGATGAATCCATGTCCCATGAAAATAAGATTACAGTTACTTCTTACTTCGATGATATTATTAATTCAGATTCACCAATTATCATATTAGATGATGTTTTGAATAATATGCCTAAATAAAAGTGTATTACTTACTATTGTAAAATTTTAGTCTATTATTTGTATTTTTTTACACTACTCATCAACTACCAAAATATTGGTAATATTTTTGCCACAGTGGTAAAAAAGAATCCAGTCCTCTGATTGGATAATAATTTTGACACAGTTTTGTCACTATTTTGCCACTATTTTACCTCATTGGCAATACTTTTGCCACATATTTGATACTGAGGCAAAAAAATACAGTGCTCTGATTGGTTGAAATTTTGACACAGTTTTGTCACTATTTTGCCACTACTTTACCTCATTGGCAATACTTTTGCCACATATTTGATACTGAGGCAAAAAAATACAGTGCTCTGATTGGTTGAAATTTTGCCTCATTTTTGCCGATCTTTTGCCAAAAGTCTCATGTGTGGCAATTGCCACTGAGGCAAAATATTTACAAAACAGCGCAGATCGGGACAATATTTTAATCAGATCAACACCTTCTTTTCTTCTGTCCACACATGAAACAAGAAAGACAAAATCTTAATGTTTCTGAAAACACCAAAATTATTCCAAACTCAAAAATATTAAACACTCAATTTAATTTCCGACAGTGGGCGCAAAAATACTGGAAATTATGCACGCCTAGTATAATAAAATTTCAAAATATGAAAAAAATCAATAAAAAAAAATTAAAATTCCAAAAATCACTACCTAGGAAAACTGGCCAAATGAAAAAACCAACACCAGATTCATATTCATCGAAAAAAGGATGTCTAACAAAATCAAAAAACTAAAAAGTATGACTTTTGTATAATTGAATTATGATTTCAATACGCCTTTTTCTGAAATGACTGCGTTAGCTGTAGCCTGTAGGTAAATTCACACAACGATTTTAAGCAGAATGAATTCATGACATTTTCCTTCTGGATTTTCTCGAGGAGGGACAAACTGTGGAAAAATAATAACGTGATCTCTAAAAGAAATTCAAAACCAAGGCTCATACGGAAATCGCAAATTCGCATTTTTTCAAGATTTTAAAAAAAACACCAAACCGAACCAAATGTCACCAAACAGAACTAAATGAATAAAATACCTCAAATTTTCAATTCATACAAACCAACTAATATCATTTTAGTTTCATTAATGTACGAACTAAAATTAGTTCTCTTTAATGTAGTGAAAGTTTGCGAGAAACCTCAGTTTCTGCAAATGTAACCAAATTCCCTAAAAAAAAAAGTCAGTAATAAGAAGAAAAGAAAAAAAAGGTCGGTAAAAAATAACAGCTGCGTAAGGTTTTTTTTTCTTAGGTTTATATTTCACGTGTCTGATAAAATTTGTTGAGCAAAAAGCTTGACTTTGCTTAACTTTTTTCATGGATCAACCCCCCCCCAAAAAAAAAAAATACAAAAAACTTCAAACAAATATAGTTTTTAAAAAATCACAACGAGCTCCTGAATATAAATTTTTACGAACAAATTCAAATAAATATCTTTTTAAAAAAATCGCTTCTCATTTTTGTAAAAAAACGTGGCCTTTGAGTAAAAAAGCTTTACTTCGCATGAGTAGCTTGATCTCTTGGTCAACAGCTTGACTTGTCTTGACACCATTTTCAGCTCATTTGCGAGGGAAAAAAATCTGAAAAAAGTTTTCAGTGTTCAAATGTGATATTCCCCACAACTCATCCAGTTTCGTTTCAATTGGCTAAAAAATTCCAGAGATATCGTACAAAAGTAGAGTGTCCACAATATTTCAGAGATAATTTTCCCTGATTTTCCAGGTTTTCCAGGCCGATTTTTCGAAGTTTTCCAGACGTTTTAAATATGATGTTCATGAACCAAGGGGGGAAGGGGTGGGGGTAATTTTTCGCGCGATATACTTACATCCCGAAAATTTGCGTAAGAATGATATAAAATGCATGAGGTCTTGACAAATTTTTTTTTTAAATCTCGAGGTACTTTTTTTACGAGATTTAAAGGTGCTCCTCTTTCGGGACAAACAAAATTCAAATTCAATTCTGAAATTTTTTGAACCCACCCAACTCCCCCCTCGCCACAAAAATTTTTTTAAATAAAAAGGAAAAACTAAGTAAAAATTTACTTCAGAGAAAAATTATAAAATTTTGAAAAATGAAACAAATTATGCCAGGGTGTCTACCAAATTATGAAAATTCAAAAAAAATTTACATTTTATTGCTCTCCCCCCCCAACACATGGCTTAAATTTATAAATCCGCGCAATTCCCTGTAATCTTTTCAACTTATACCAATAAATTAAAAAATCAATGATGAGTTGAAATATAAATCATTTTATTGAGACACATTAATGGGTTGAGCCCGAACGAAGCGAGGGAGAAAATTTTTGCGAAAAAGGATCTTAAAAAAATGAAAATTCGCCACCTTCCCTCGTTCAGGTTTTCCAAAACGTGGCTAATAATTTCGAATTCTGTTCCATTCTCTCCGCTTTTTTTCAACATCGTAGTCAAGGGCATCGTGGAATTTATTTCTCATAACGTCATAACAGCTCATTATAAATTAAATTCTCAAAAAATTTGAGATTTTAAAAGCATTCTGAAGAAAGAAAGAGTGCAAATTACCCCAACCGTAGCGAGGGAAATTTTTTGAATAGTTCATAATTTAATGGACAAAGACATGCATTTAAATATCAATTTTATGGTACTCGTACATTACGGTCAACAAAAAATGTTGAATAAAATAATCAGTCAAATGATGTGATAATTTGGCCCAAGCAGAGCAAGGACGAAATTTTTTTGAAAAATTCATAATAAAATAAGCAAAAAAACACTTCTTGATTTATCCTTTTTTTGGATTTTTTAAAAATTCCACAGAAAATTCCAAAATTCCCTGACCTTTTCAGGTTTCCCAGAACGTGGACACTGAAACGGTAAAAAATCAAATTTTCAAGGAGGTTGGCCCCTCTCTGGGGAGGAAAAAAGGTTGTCATTTTGGAGTAAAAAATTATCTTCCACTAGGACAAATCGATTTCTACGAAAAAAGTTGAAAAAAGTTTCTTAGGTGTCTCACATTTCTGGAACCTCTCAATGATGGTAAGGACTAGCGAACCAGCTACCAAATTATTCTTGTCAACTTCAAAGATCACACAGGGTGTCCACTATATTTCAGAAATGATTTTCCCTGACTTTTCCAGGTTTTCCAGACCAATTTTTCGAATTTTTCCAGACCTTATAAATATGATATTCGTAAACCAGGGAGGGGGGGGGGGGTATTTTTTCGCGTGATGTACTTACATCCCGAAATTTTGTATAAAAATGATATAAAATGCATAGGGTCTAACGATTTTTTTTTTTCAAAACATTAGATACTTTTTACGAGATCTTTAGATGCCTCCCATCGGGTCAAAAAAATATTCAAATTCAATTCTAAAACATTTTTCGCCCATCCAACTCCCCCTCGATACAAAAATTTGAAAATTTGAATTTATTACCTACAGAAAAAATTTAAATAAAAAGGAAAAATCAAGTATTCCAACGCAAAATTAAGTTTTGAAAAATGAAAAAAATCATGCCAGGGTGTTAACCAAATTAAGCGAATAAAAATTCGGATTTTTCCGGGCTAAAAATTCAAAATTTTCTTCACGTTTCATCCCCTCCCCCCTCCAAGATGAAAAACACTTGTCTCAAATTTATAAATTCACGCAATCCCTTGCAATTTTTTTAGTTTGTACTAATAAATGAAAAAAAGAATGAGAAGGTAAAATATAAATTATTTTATGAAAATATATAAGTGTTGAGCCCGAGCGAAGCGAGGACCAAAAGTTCTGCGAAAAAAGATCTTCAAAAGATGAAAATTCGCCACTTTTCCCTCATTCATGTTTTCCAAAACATGGCCAATAATTTCGATTTCTGTTCCATTCCCTCCTTTTTTTTTCAACATCGTGGTCAAGGGCATCATGACATTTCTTTCTCATCACAGCTCATTAAAAAGTAAGTTTCCAAAAAACTTAAGATTAAAAATAAATTCTGTAGAAAGAAAGAGTGTAAATTACCCCGAGCGTAACGAAGGAAATTTTTTGGGATAATTCATAATTCAATGGACAAAGACATGCATTTTGAATATACATTACGACCGACAAAACATGATGAATAAAACAATAATTGGACAAGATGTAATAATTTGGCCCAAGCGGAGCGAGGGCAAATTTTTTGAAAAATCTATAATAAAATAAGCAAAAAAAAACATTTTTCTAAATGATTTACATTTTTTTGGGATTTTCGAAAAATTCCAGAGAAAATTCCAAAATTCCCTGACTTTTCCCGGTTTTTCAGAGAATGGACACCATGTCACAGAATCGTTCGCATTTCTACACTTCATCACATCATTCGAGATCAAACTCTGAGCAATCACACATCATCATCAAACTTAATCCTCAGGTCAGCAAAAATATCTGACACGACCAAATACAATACGAGCACTCGAACTCGACCAGTCACAATTGCATTCGAACTATATGCAATTTGGAATACAACAATGCCATCGTACACGTTAGGTACAGCATTTGGCGAATTTTATAATTACTTCTAGATTACGTACAGACGACGTCTCGACGCGAGGGCGACGTATACACAGATTCGCGATTGTAATCACACTTCTGAAGCGGATTACCACGCTACAGTACGTAAATACAAATCTGGAAAAAAAGGCTCTCTTCAGCTTACACTTTGACGATTCGCCGAACTACAATGATTCCGACGATTGATTTATAATCAGCTGTGACGATGGCGCGAATGAAGACGAATACTCGTACATGTTTTGAAAGAATTTCCAAACAATGCAATGCCTACGAGTGAATTACGAATTACATATTATCCAGTACGTATGATGAACACGTCGAACACATCGGCAATATAAGATCATCGAGCTAATAAAATGCGCTTGAAATTACATCATTTCACGTCGTCAACATCTACTCGTATCCTATGTACTTATATAAATTCACAATATCGTACATTCTTCTACAGCATGCATCGTCGCCGTTTACGACGATACGTACTTACCTACTTATGGTAAGTTTGGGAGAATCGGTGAAAATCGCTTCTAATAATAATCTAAAATACCTATAAGAAGTACAACCGTAGGTATGTACCAGGTACATACAAATATACGTATTATATTAACCTTTTATCGGTCAAGTCGGCGTATAGCTGCAGCAAACGTTACGTGAATACTCGTAGCTCTAGCTATACATAGAGCTACGTATATCGTAACAAAACAAAACACCGTAATTTATTCCAAGTTCGTTTCACTTTCGAAACACAGGCGTAAGCATCGTTCCTTTAATACTAAAACGATTTCGATAGAGTGCCGGACAAATCATGTAGGTAGGTAGCTAGGTACTCGTCGAGTATCTAAATCTGTATTTTGGAAGGCGGGCATAGGCGAGGGGATCCTTTAACTCGTATTTTCATTATCGCCGGACATAATTAGCATTCGATACCAGGACTACCCGCCTGGGCTATTCCAACTTAATATACATACTTATTGACCGATCGCGGGCAAAACTTATGATTTTTAACTCGCTCGGCTATTATGCAGTTTATTACCTTTAGACTAAGTACGTGTTCATTTCGACAAGGCGAACTCTCGCGGGTCAAGATTGGACCAACCGGGTTGCCAATTCGTGATGAAATAGGTAATCCATGGTCAATGTTCATTATATTCCGTAAACGCGTTCGTTTAATAGATACGTTGCGAAATTTTTCCATCCGCCTTTAAAAGGTCTACGTCTATATTCAAAGATACGTGCGTTTAGGTATACCTACGTAAATTTCTGTACCTCAATTGTCGTGAGAGTAACTTTGCAAGAACAAATTATCATAGAACAAGTTCGCCAGTGTACAATGTACATTATCAGGTCGATCTTTAACCCGATATCAAGCAATACATCGTTTATACCGGGCCAAAATTCCAAGCTGATCAATTGAAGAGATCCTTTCCAAATTGACCTAACAAGGGAGGTATCACAACTCAAAGTAAAATTTTGAGCCCAAACGAAAAGAAATCGAAAGTATATCTACCCTTACCCCTCATAATTCCTGTTCGTAACATATCACTTTTATTATGTCAACATTAATTTATGAACCTTGAGGTAAAAATTATTGTTAGTAAAAAAAAAAAGAAAAAAAAAGTATATCATAACAGGACCTTGTACCAAAAATTTCAGGTGCTGAAGTTCATTTTTCGATTTTTGGCGAATTTTTGAAATTTCAAAATTACCTCATCGTCCTAAAAAAATATGAAAATTTTATCTAACAGGGTGTCTAACAAAATTTGTTGAACAAAAAGCTTGACTTTGCTTGACCTTTTAGAATGACTTTTCCGAGCACCCTCCCCCCCCCAAAAAAAAAATTCTATACATTGGTGTGCTTGCAGCTATTTATAGAAAATTAAAATTTTAACAAACACATTAAATTAAAAAAACGTAAAATAAGCTATATTTTGGAAAAAAAGCTTGACCTTTTGAGTAAATCAGGGTAAATTGGTTAAAGAGCTTGACTTTTTAAAACCGGTATGACCTTTTTGAAAAAAGCCTGACTTATCAGGACAGTTTGACTTGTTAGACACCCTGTCTAATCAACGAAAAACGCTGAAATTTGGTTTATACCCTATTTTCAAACTTCCGAATCGATTGGAAGCGGTTTCGAGACATTTCGGAGCCACCAGAAAATTTTGGAATTTTCCAGCGCTTGGAGAAAAGTTCATAAATATTGGCCCATATGCACTTTAGCAGCTATAATCGCAGATTATCCATATTGGTGACCTATTTGATCGATTAAAACACAATTTTCCAAAATTCGTAACTTTTTCACATTTTTGGGCAAGAAATTTTTTTTATGTGCTGGAAAATTCCAAAATTTTCTGGTAGCTCCGAAACGTCTCGAAATCACTTACATCGATTCGGGAGGTCAAAAAAAGGGTATATACAAAGTTTCAGCATTTGGCCAGTTACGTGTGCAAGGGGGAGATTTTGGAATTTTTTTCGGAAAAATATTCTGTCCAAAAATGCGAATTTGAACTCAAAGTTACGAATTTCGGAAAATTGTGTTTTAATCGATCAAATAGGTGACCAATATGAATAATCCGCGATTATAGGTGCTGAAGTGCATATGGGCCATTTTTATGGGCATTCCTCCTGCGATCGCTGGAAAATTCCAAAATTTTCTGATAGCACCGAAACGTCTCGAAACCGCTTCCATTCAATTCGGGAGGTCGAAAATAGGGTATCTACATCTACCAAGTTTCAACTTTTTACAGGCGAATTTTTAAATTTTTCCCAGGACAATTTCTTGCCCAAAAATGCGAATTTGAACTTGAAGTTACAAATTTTGGAAAATTGTGTTTTAATCGATCAAATAGGTCACCAATATGGATAATCTGCGATTATAGCTACTAAAGTGCATATGGGCCATTTTTATAGGCTTTTCTCCAGCGCTGGAAAATTTCAAAATTTTCTGGTGGCTCAGAAACGTCTTGAAACCGCTTCCATTCGATTCAGAAGATCAAAAATAGGGTATATACCAAATTTCGGTTTTTCTCGTTGATTAGATCAAATTTTCATATTTTTTAGGACGATGAGGTTATTTTGGAATTTCAAAAATTCGCCAAAAATCGAGAAATGAACTTCAGCACCTGAAATTTTGGATACGGAGTCCTGTTATGATGTACTTTCGATTTTTTTTGTTTGGATTCAAAATTTTACTTCGTGTTGGGATACCTCCCTTGTAAGTCAATTTTTGACCAAAATGAGTTTGATAAGTCCGACTTACCAACTCGCTTTTTTGCAGTGTTACCAGCAGTTCAAAAAAAACTTTTTTCAAAATGGCCTAAATCGATTTTTTTGGTTTCCAAAACGGTCTAACTTATTTAGCACTATACAAAGATTCCAGGCATCATAGCGAAATTCCGAAGAAAAAAAGTGACTTTTAGTGACCTTTTTTGAGAAAAAAGTGACAAGTTAACAAAAAGTGACCAAAAAATGACCAAAAAGTAACCAAAAATTCAACTTTTTCGGGGGAATTTTTTTACAGTTAAAAGAGGGCTGAGAATTCAAGAAAAAATGAGGGGGGGTCAAAATTCAATTAAAAAATTAGGTAAGTAATCTAAAAATCTATTTTTTTTAGTGGCACTTAAGGAGGCAGATATACATTGATTAATTTAAGGTTTCAAACCCTCAAAAATATTTTGAAGTGCACGTTTTTGACTAGTGAACTCCAATTTTCTATATTTTTGATTTTTTCAACGAATTAATATCAAAAACGAATTGGAGGGAGGTAAAGAAAATTTAAAAAGAGTTGCTCTATAATTTAAATTTAAAACTCCTTCCTCCACCACTAGGGTCGACTTTTGGGCCTGAGGTCAAATAATTCTAGGAATAGATTCAGAAGTTTGGAAAAATACCTACCTTGAAGTTTTTTTTTGAAATTTTTAAAAGGAATTTTCAGAATTTATGGAGTAATTAAAAACCAATAATTTGTATTTTCCACGTACTTTTTTTGCACTTTTCTGGAAATGATAACTTTTTTGATGACCAATTATTTTTGCTGAACAAATTTTATCAAAATTACTCATTAATATTTGCAATATTTTTTTGAAAATTCATACTCATACTTTATTCATATTTTTTGTACTCGATACCAAGTACCAACCTTGTTGGTGTTTTTTAATTTATTTTTTATTTGTTTTTCTTTCTGTAGTAGGTAACTCTAATTGTACCCCCCCCCCCCACCCCAATCAAAAACTTTAAAAATACCGTTTTCAACTCAGTTACCTAATATTTGAACCACATATTGCAGAAACCGCGTAAGTCGCCAAAAAACCGAAACTCATGTTTTCACGGATTTTGGTTCTCTGGAGGTAGACACACCTTCTGAGAAAAATTGGCGTTGTGGTACCGCATGCCGCACTGTCCGTAGCGGTCTAAAGTTTACATGTAGTGCAGAAAGAACGTAATTTCGCGACTTACGGCGTTTCTGCACTACGTAATGTTCTTTATCTCTTTCACGATTATAAACTTTATTCGCATTGCTTTTCAATTTTTTTTGGACAAGGTGTATTAGTTTGAAGAAATGGAGTTTTCCTGTTGATGATTTTTAGGTGAATTGGTCAAAATATCGAAGAATACGCGAGTGCGGGGGCATAAAATTATAAATTTAAGTATTCTGAGTCCGCCTGGAGTGTGCTCGAGGTCTTATTTACATGATAGCTCGTTTAATTCAAAAATTCTGGACTCGTAATGTAATGTAGTGCAGAAACAGCGTAAGTCGACGATTTTTGAACGTGTCTGTACAGCACTAGGAGGACCTTTGAAAAAAAGTTTTTTTACAAAAAGTTTCCTTTTTTTATGGTCTTTAAGATGGCGCAATTCATTTTTCCCAAAAAAAATTCATATCCAGTACAATCAGTTTTTTGTTGTTTTCTCAAAATTTAAAAAAAGTGACTTACGCGGTTTCTGCAATATGTGGTTCATTTATAGATGCATTTTTTCAACAGAAATTCTCAATTGAACTTAGCTCGCTCTCCCTAGAATGGAAAATTGTTGAAAAATTCAATTTCCAACTTCAAAAAATCGAATGCAACAACCGAAAATTTATTCCGCCCGCTGGCGCAAATGACGTGTATACCATCAATTTAATTACGTTTTATGTACCTATTCCAACTCGATCACGGAACCAATTTCACGTTACCATAAATTCACAGCTTGAGCCGAAATAATCGAAAAATTGAAATCACGTAAATCGAGTTATTTTCGGGGCCAAATTGTACAAGCTGAAAGTCTACGCAGCACACACTCCGCATGCCTGGTAAACCATCTACCTGGAGGCATCGTCTGCTCATAAAAGGGAAAAAATCTCGCGCATAGTAATTCAGTAATCGGTACGTTATTAATTTAAACCTACGCTGCGCTGCGGTATCTGTCACGCGATGATGAATAATTCCCGTGTAACAGGCAATTAATTGGCCGGCACATCGAGTAATCGAGAACCGACATTATAATGCACAACGTTTTACACAGCATGGCACTAGTGATTTGCCAAGTTACTCTACCAGTAGCAAATACTTTGTCGGTTTGATTATTATTTAAGGAGATGTATTTTAAAAATTCATAATGAAACCGCTTCACCGTCGAGATCTTAATTTCAAAGCAACTCCCACTATAATCCCGATTACAATGTAAGGTCCAGATCAAAACTTCATTACATGAAACGCCTGATTATAGAAGAGTAGACAACTCATTTCACGTACAAGGTATGTGAAAATTGTGGACAAGTTTGGAAGGAAAAAATTTACAGTATATATTTTGAAAAAAGAGACAGTAGGGCCTCATCGTCTTCCAAATTGATACACAAATTCCAGAATCCTTTTTCTCCACCCTTTCGAAGTTGACATCAAAAACACATTTTCATATTCATCTCGTATACCAAAAAATTAGTAAAAAAAATTCGGTCTCTTCGTATCAGAAATAAGAGGCTTGAAGTTTACTTAAATTTTCAAGCAACCAAAAAACATAGGTAGACAGAAAAATCCAAAACACCCCCCCCCCTCCCATTCACTTTGAGTATTAGAAGGGAAATGATCGCGATTATGTGAATAGACCATCAAGGGGAACTCGTACAAAAAATTTGAGCGAAATTGGAAGACCCGACTTCATTTTTGGTTCTAGTTGATATGGAATAGCCCAACTTGGAAAATTTTCTTGAATGCCTCTAAAAACAAATACGACAAGGCCTTGGGTGAAAATTTCAATATTTCAGTTTTCACTACTCAAGAAACAACAAATTTCTTACTCCTGATGGAAAAACTTTTTTCAATTTTTTTTTTTATCAAAATAATCCACTTCGAAAAATTATTGTAAAAAATGTTTAATTGTTTTAAATCAACAATTTTTTCTAAACTTTTTTAGAAAACTGAGTTAAGGGTATGCTCCAGCTTGTTATCGATGGAAAAATTTAGGATCGGGATATCTTGAGGATTATTGAATAAAATGGTCTGAAAATTTAATATGTGCTTCGGAACAACATTATCTTTGGAAGACTTTTGAGATATTTTCAAAATTTCTCTGCCATTTTTGAAAAAAACGAAATGTTTGGAAAAAATTGCACAAACAAGATAAGAACAACATTTTTTGTCCAAAGTATTTTCGGTGATTTTTGAAAAAAAAAAATTTTAAATTGAAGAACAATTTTGAAAATATCTCAAAAGTCCTTTAAAGATAATGTTGTTCCGAAGCACATATTAAATTTTCAGACCATTTTATTCAGATCCTAAATTTTTCAATTTTCACTGATATTAGGCCTGCATCTCATCTGAAAAGGTCAAAATTTTCCTAACACCATTTCCTGACAAAAGAAGGAAGCAGATAGAAAAATTTGAAAATTTTCCAATCTCCAATGATTTTCTACTTTAGAACTTGCAACTCTCAAGAGGACGTTTCAATTTCATCATCGAAAATTAAAAACACTGAAAAGACCATCCAATAAAGTAGTTTCATCAAGTAGAAATTTTTATTTCTATAAAAAAAATTTTTACACAATATACAAATTAAAAAGTATTTTAAAAAAATCTAAATTAAAAAATCGTGTATTTGTCAAAAAAACAAAAAAAAATGGCAAAATAAACAAATCACAGCTTAAAAAATTAAATTAATTACCACTCGATCTCAAATTACTGTCCATTTTGAGAAAACGAGAAATCATTGATGGCTGGAGACGCATTAGGAATGGCGTATTGTTTGAGGAGTTCATCCAGAATGCTTCGACTTTCCGGAGTAAGGTTGGAATTTCTTCGCACAGCACCAGGTTGCTGAATATCTTCGGGCTGCGTGATGAATAAAACTGGAGGCCTGGATTTAGGTTTAGGTTGACTTCTACCCGAAGGTCTGAATGCGCTCGCAGGTGGAACTCTGGGAGCACTGGGAATGTCGAACTGTTGATTGAAATCGATGGGAGCTGGAGCCGGTGCTTGGGCGAACTGCGGCTGTTGGGCGAACTGCGACTGTTGGGCGAACTGCGGCTGTTGGTCGAAGACGCTAGGAATAGTTAAACTTTGAGGAAAAGGTCGCGGTATCGGCTCTTCCTGCGATTCCTCGACCGGGAAATTTCTCTGCGGTTGGACATCGTTGGCGCGTAATTGAAATTGCGGCGCGTCCCTCAGTTCATTGCCAAGGATCAGTTGCAAAGAGTTGATATCCGACGGAGTAGGAGATCTTTGAGGTTGCTGGGGTCGGATCTGCACATCTTCGGGTTCCCGGACGAAATACGGTTGCTGTGGGATTTGCGGTCTGGCAATGCGTTGATCTACCAAGAACTGCTGTTGTTGGGGCTGCTTGGGTGGTTTCCTTTTTGGAGCTGGGGCTGGTTTTGGAGCACGGATGGGAACTTGGACGAAAGTTTGACCTTCGTCTTCGGCAGGCGAGTCGTTCGAAGTGCCGTCGGTGTCGTTGCCGAAGGTCACCGGAGGTATGGTGATTCCTTCGCCGACCGGTTGGAATCCGTATTTGTTCGCTCCGTATTCGACGGTGCGTACTTTACCGCTGTCGTCAACATAGCCGTATTTACCGATTACTTCTCCCGTGGCTAATTTCGTTTCGATTTTGAAACTTCCGTCAGCTCCTTCGAAGCCGTAAGTGTAAGAGCCGTCTTCGTTGTGTCTAGGGAAATTATAGGCGGATAATATAAATTCGTAATTTTGGTGAAATATTAAATAGATACTTGTAAATATATTTTGATATTAAAACTATGGTCAGTAGTAACTGGGGTAGGCCGTTTCGCACTTTTGTTTGCAAAATTGAAGGGGGAGTCGTCTGGAAGTTCTGTCTAAACTTCAATCACCTCCCTAACTCAACCTTTACCTCTCTCAAATCACCCTTTCGAAAATTCGGAAAAATTGAAAAAAAATTCAGCTAAAACATATTGAAAGTACTTAGTATTAAAATAGATGTTTCTAATGCAAAAATGTTGTGGGTCCCTTTTTTTATCCATTATCCCATTTTTCAAGAATACTTACTCGGAAAAAACCACGTTTTTCAAATTTTTTTACAAGCAATCAAAAAAAAATTATTATTGAAAACATTTTTCGTGAAATGGTCTTCGTAAGGATGAGTGTGCACTTTTACAAGGTGTCCAACAAAATTGCCACATCAAAACGTAGAATTTCGGCAAAACTTCACTAGAATTTTTACAGAAACTTCTAAAAGATATTTCTACCCCCCCCCCCCCACAAATAAAAATCTATCCTTGCAAAAATTAGAATAAACACAGTAGGTTTTGGTAGAATTTATCACATTCTCTTCAAAAAATGATGATGATTCAAAAAGGAATCATTAGAACATTATTATTTTTCAGAAAATAATTTTCCCTGAATTGCCCGTGTTTCATAAACCAATTTTTTCAATTTTTCCAGATTTCTTGACATAAATTATTTACACAGACAGAAAAACGCACTTTCATTACAACCTGGATTAAGCCCCTAACAAAAAGAGGGGACAAGAATGATTTTTTCTCGTTTCACACTTTTTAAATGAAGGCGTAAACTTATTGAACCGGAGCGCAATAAAGGAGAAAATTTCTACAAAAAAAGACGTTCAAAATTATTTCAGTCTCAGAGTCAGAGGGAAGGCAAGATCCTCAGTCCTTGCTACCTTGCTACCTGTATGTATCCTGAGCGAAGTGAGATTTGAAAATGCGAAATTTCAGTGACAAAGAATGATCATTTTGAATGATCTAATGTTTTGGAGTGCCTAAAAATTTCTAAATGCCCTGAATTTTCACGATTTTCCAGAAAGTGGAACTACATAATGTCTCTGAAAAAAGAGATTTTCAATGAAAAATGCAGGACTTTTGCTTTTTTAAATTTCCAACAACATTCTATTAAATTCCAGAACTTTTTCATTATTTACATCATTTTGTAACACCCTACATATTACACACTTTGTTTTATCCAAAAAATTATTTGCAGCACAATTTTCTATCATTTCCCCAATAGGTATTTTGAAAAAAATGACTCAATTTACATTGAATTTTTCATTATTTTTGAAGAATGCAATGAAGTAACCGTTGAAACCATGGAGCATTTTTTGAGGGGGAGGCTCAAGTACCAGATTATTACCTAACAAGAAATGAACAGAACAAGAAAAAAAATGATATTTTCCGAGTACCCTGAAAATGGAGAAAATGTGAAAAATGAACAATCCAATAAAGGGTCTGACCGGATAAGGGGTGAATTTGACACAAACTCCGATTTTCGATTTATCCCCCCCCCCCAATACCAAACCTTGATGTAAAAAATGCTGGAAACATTTTTGACCCCCCCCCCTCCTCTCTCTTTCAGAGCTATGGCCATTTTATTGCATTATTTTCAAGAAATTTTAATTTCAACGGAAGTGAAGGACACTTTTTGTTCTTTGGCACAAAGTTACATCTCATGGAGGTTCATTTAGAGTAATTTTTTCATAGATTTTGGTGCGCCCCTTCATGAGATTTTGGGCATTTGAAATTTTCAACTGTAAAAAGGACCTTGAAAGCGAAGTTCGGCCGGATTTAAAAGTAGATTCACCTCACGTATTCACTTTCGGCGATTTCGATGTCGTAAGGGCTGAAAATCGTGAAAACCCGTAGAAAAATGTTGTTATTATAGCAGATTTTTCAAATTTTGTGCATTTTTTACGGAACGAAATTACTGAAGAAACAACGTAAGATTCGTGTTTACGGGGTCAAAATACCCCTATAAACACCCTTTTCGCGATCGTTTTACTTGAAGTCTCGAAATTCATTTTTTGTGTCATGAAAAATCAGTGAATTGAGACACGAAGTGGAACGATCAGAGGCGTCGTCAAGGGGAGGCCCGGGTAGGCCAGGCCCCCCGAAAAAAATCCATATTCATAATTTACATTACACTTACATCAGATAGGATTTTCAAAGCATTAAAACATGAAAAAATGTCTTTTTAGGGCATTAAAAATCCAATTTTTTTCAAAATTTCGCCCTCGCTTCGCTCGGGCACGAATAAAATTACAATTCTATGATCTATCTGAGACGAAAGGGCAGAAGAAGGCTCCCTTTTTATCCCCTCTCCCCTCCCCTTTTTTAGCAGGTGAAAAAAGTCGGTCCCCCTTCCCTCCATCTTTTCCATTTCGAAAAAGCAAAAAAAGTTGTCCAACACACGGCCCCTTTTGTGCCCCCCCCCATTTTCGGTTCTGACGACGCCACTGGGAACGATCACGAAAAGAGTGTTTATCGGGGGTATTTCGACCTCCTAAACACGAATCTTGACGTTGTTTCTTCTCTTGGTTATTTCTTCCCATCTAAACCGTTCAAAATTCGAAAAAATATGCCAAAATTACATTTCTGTACGGTTGT
>JAVBJF010000837.1:0-37745 GCA_033439095.1 Pseudococcus viburni | reverse complement strand
AAACAATCAAAGGATTTTTAAAAACCCCCAAACAACTTAAAGTTAAATTTTACCCGGGGGTTGGATCGAAAAATGAAAATTCTTATTTTTTTGGTTTTTTTCGTATTTTATACCTATATTTTTTTTTTTTGGGTTTTCCCTAAATAAAAAAATCTTTTACGAGTACGTTTAATGAGAATTTTCCAAAGCATTTTTTTTTGGAAATTTTAAAAAGAACCCCGTCGTGAAAAGGGGGTTTCAAAATTTTCCCAAAAACTTTCCCAAGATAGTCATTTTGGGCATGTTTTAAAACCAATCAGAGTAGAGAAGACCCGCCTATTCTCGGCCCCGAGAGTAACGTAAAATTTTGCAATTTCATTATTGGGGTCAAAATTTTGCCAAATTTGTTAAACATTTTTTTAAACCGAATTTTTGCAAAATGTGGCACATTTTTGGGGCAATTTTCTAATGACAGTGTATGACGTGATTTGACATTGAAAGGGTATAACTTGAGAAAATTTTTGGAAAAATATGCATTGAATGGCAAAATTGATTGACCTCCGAAATTAAATTTTTTTAAAATTTTTATTTTTAATTTAAATGAATTTTTATTGGAAGGGTGTATTCAGAAAAATTATAGAGCCACCTGGGGTATTTTTTTTAATATAATGTTCGCCAGTTATTTGAAAATTTTAAAAAAAAATTATGAAGTAATGGAACAAATTTTTTAATTAAGGGGAGGTGTCAAAAAAAATGTTTTTTACCGGGGTTATTTCAAAAGTGATTCGAAGAGGTTTTTTCAAAAAAAAGTTTTTAAAAATTTTTAATTTGAGAAATTGATAACATAGGCCGATTTTTAAAACTTTTAAAGGGGTTTGAATTTTACTAGAGTTTTTGTGTAGTTTTTTGCCGGATCACAAAAAAAAAGCGGTTTTAAAAAAATTTCCCCTCACAAAAATTTTTTACTTTTGAATTTTTTTTTTTGAACCTTTTTTCTATTTTTTTTTTGATAAAGTTTGAATTGAAGGGGTTTTTCCCTGAGAAAAGGAAAACATTTCTACAAAAAAAAATGCATGGGAACTAAAAAAATTTAATATAGTCGTAAAATTTTATCTTGGGTCCAATTAGTTTTTTAGAAGGTATATTTTTTAAAGTTTTTTAAATTTTTTAAAAATTTGAACTTCGAATTTTGAACTGAAATTTCAAAAAAGTTTAAACCTCCTGGAAAAACAAAAGGGGATCTTTAGATCGGAAATTTTACGCTGACAATTTACGTTCTATTTTTTTTTTTTCGTTAGAACTCACCTTTTCAAAAAATCGACTTCAAGTGTCAAAAAGTTATTAAAAAAAGTAGAAAAACGTAAAATAAAAAATTAAATTGTAAAAAATCCTGGGGGATGGAATGTTTTCCCCTATTTTTTCCGTGATCAGCTCAAAAAAAAATACAAAAATTACCCATTAAAATTTAAACAGCATTTTCGTGTTGCTGTGAATTAAGGGAGAGGGGGATTCAGAAAATGATAATTCCACCTGGTTCAAAATTGGGGATTACAAAATTTTAAAAAATTTTATTCGATCCCGTAACTTGAAAAACCTAAATTATTGATTGATCGAATTGTAATTAGCGGGTCCGGTATTTAAAAAAAATTTAATCTACCTGGGATATTTGAGAAAAATGATTCACCTATATTTTTAAAAATTATCAAATTTAAGGAAAATTTTTTAAAAAGGTATTAGAAAAAAGACTTCAGAGATTTTTTTTAAAAAATACTAAAGTTGCAAAATTTGTGCATTTTTTTTTGCAGGAAAGAAAATCTTATTAAAATTAAATATATTTAAAGACTAAAGTATTGTCATGGCTAGTAGCCGTGTGGAAGGTTAGGTAGTAGGTGTTAGGGGTTTATTTTTAAGTCGACAATCCCCCCCCCCCCAAACACAGGAATTTTAGTGAAATTTATTTGATTATTGGGTTTTTTTATAAGGGTTGTAATTAAAATACCCCGTTTTGGGTGCTAACCTACTTTTTTTAATTATTGAATGGGGGTTTAAATTCAGTTTTTAATAAAAAAGGCCAGTTCGATAACCTGCCGTACACATGTGTAACGTATTTTTATTTTACAGCGCCAAAAACCCCTTTTTTAACCCAAACCAATGCCAAAAAAAGCCTTTTTACGCCACAGAGTCAAACGCTGTCAACGCACTAACCCCCTAAACCATTTTTTTTGGATGATTTTGAACTAAATTGGGACACGTTCCGCTCCGCGTGATGGGTGAAATTTGCCTTTTTTCGTGCCATTTACTGTCATTTTTCTCAGTAAAAACCTTCCACAAGACACGAAAATGACACTCGTTTTGACAACGGGAAAAATTTCTGGGAAGGAACGGGCCAGGATCAGGTTTTTAGCAGGCCCCTTTCAAACGAATTTTTTAGAATTTTTCTTATAATTTTTGGGAAAAAATTTCCCCCGCCGTCCTACTTTCCAATTTTTTCAACTGATAAATTTAAATTTTGTTTTAGATTGTCCCTTACTCTTCTTTTCTAATAGTGAAATTTATCAAAAATATTTGAAAACAAGTCGAATTGCAGCACTAAAAAATCTGTGAAATTTTTTGGAATGATCATTTGAAAAAATCGCCGAAATTCCTTAGCTCAATTTGATTTTTAAAAGTGATTTTTCACTGTTTCGGAAAAAAGAGACTTCTCCTTCAAAAAAGTTTGGCCTATTCCAATTCGTCTATGAATTTGGCTCCAGCGAAAAAGGAAAAAAAATTCTTTTAAAAAAAAAAGGAAAAACTCCAAAAAATTATCCCCCCCTTCCCCCTTCCCCCTTCCCCGGGGAAACGAATTTTAAGGATTTTTTTCCCAAAATTTTAAAAAAAAATTTAAAAAATTAGAAATATTGTTTTTAAAGGGGGAAAATTATTCAACATTTAGAAAAAAGGGGGAAATTTTCTTTAAAAAAAAATTTTAAAAACAAAAATAAATAAAACCATTTCGAAATGAATTTATAAAATTTTTTTTTTCCATATAAATTTTTTTTCAAAATTCCAAAACGTCAGAGGGAAAAAAAATTTTGCCCCAAAACGAATCTGGGGCAAAAATATTTGAAAGGGAAAAATAAAATCCCCACAAAAAAGACTAAGCATGAAAAATTTCATTATTTCAAGAAAAAATCGGGAATTTTTTTTTTGGGGACAAGCACAAAATTTTAATTAATTTTAATAAAATTTAAAAAAATTTGGGGGCCCCCCAAAAATGGAAATTTTATGCAACTACAGTAAAACCCTGCTGGCAAAAGGCCCCGTAGTCAAAATTTTCTAAAAAGGGAAACCCCAAACTTTAAAGAAACTACAATGGTAATTCCAGACAAAAAAAAAAAATTTGAGATTTTAAATTTGGGAAAACCCGAATAATAAATTTTTTAAATTAAAATTCTTATGGGTAAAAATTCAACAGGAAATTTTTGGGAAAATTTTGGGTTTTTCTAGTAAAATTTTTAAAAATCTTTGGTTTTTTCTTTTTTTTCTTGAAAACTGACCCAAATTTTTGGGAATTTCCCTCTTTTGGGTTTTTTTGTTTTTTTTGGCCAGTAAAAAACCTTCAAAGGGTAAAAAATATTACATAATTTTAATTTACCCTCCTCGGGTTTTTTTACGAATTCAAAAAACCCACCTTTCGTTTGGTTTTTAGGTGAAATTTTTTTCTTTGAAACTACTAACCCCTTTACGTACAAAAGGGGGTTAACAACTTTTGAAACTGACTTAGTTCCCGCAAGGGGATTCTCGCGTTTTTTCTGAGAAAATTCCATAAACGACGTAAATTTTAAATAAATTTTACCCAACGAATTGTCCCTATTTTTAACAAACCCCAAAATTTACAAAATGAAAAGGGACCCCTCTGTGGGTTTGAAGGCACTTTAAGTTTTCCAAAATTCCCTTAGGGAAATTATGAAGATTTCTAAGAGCTTTTTAATTTTCAATTATCTTTTTTTTCAAATAAGTAAAAAAGGAACGGGAAACCCTGTCCATATATAAATACCATTTTCCCTTTTTTCGAACAGGACAAAAATTCTCAGTATTTGATAAATGGGGGCCGATGATGCTTTTTTCCCCCAAATTATTTTGTTTTTTGTGTGTAAATTTTTTTTTTAAAATGTTTTTAATTTTTGGTGCGTTTTTAAAAATTGACTAAACAGCTGTTTAGTAATTTTTATGGGTTTGAGAAATTATTGATAAGTTTAAAATTGGGGAAAATATGGGGGGGTTTTTTTTGTGCGAAAAGGGGACCTTAAAAGTAAAAAAAAAAATTTTTTTATGAAAAAGATTTTGCATGATTCGTATGAAATTTTAATGTTTTCCCTAGGCGAATTGGGAAAAATTTCAGGTCCGATTTTTTTTTCCCCCCACAAGGTCCTCATCGCACAACGCCTAAACCACATTTTTTTTGGGGAAATAAAAATTTGGGTAAGTTTATTGTTTTTTGGTTTTTTGGTTTGTTTTTTTTTTCCCCTTGTTTTTTTTTTCAAAAAAGCCCCAAAGGTTTTTCAGAAAATTTCATTATACAAATTTTTTTCAAAAAAAGTTATGTTTAAAAATAAATTGTTTTTTTTAAATTTAATTTTAATTTACAATTTTTTCCTTTTTTTTTTCATTTTTGAAAAAATTACTGAAACACCGGAAAAAATTTAATTTTAGTCCTTTTAAAAATTTCGGTTTTTTGAAAACTTTTTTTTTCGAATTCAATTTTTTAAAAAAGGGTTTTAGAAAAAAAAAAAATGTTTCAGCCCTTTAAACCCAAAAAGTTACCCCCAAAATAAATAAAAATTTTTTTCCAAACCTGAAAACAAATCCCATAAGTTTCAAAAGGTACGTTCGTCATAAAAAAGGGTTTAAATTTTTGAAAATTTTCTTTTTTTTTAAAACGTTTAGATCTCACTAAAAAAGGGTTTTTTTTTGTTTTTTTTTAAAGTTTTTCTTTGTTGAAATATCAATTTTAAATAAAAAAAATGTATCTTTTAAAAAAAAAAATTATAGCAAATTTGGGTTCGCGAAAAAAATGATCGACCTACAAAACAATGAAAGTATTTTGTTTTATTGGTCCATGTAAAAAGGATTTCCTACCGTCCCAAAAATCACATTCAAAGTAAGTTTATACTAATAATTTTTTAATTTATCTTGATTTCCCTTAAATTTAAAAAATTGGCTCAAATTTTTCCCTTTTTTAATTCTTCATCCGGAAAACCCGCTGAAAAAAAAAATTTTTCCTTTTGGAAAAAAGGGCCAAAAAATTTCCCTTTTAGCTAGATACAAATTAAAAAGGAAAATAGGTCTTTAATTATACCAATAAAAAACCAAAAAAAAAATAATTTGGGGAACATTGAAATTTTTTTGCCTACGTGACAAGAACGGGAAAAGGCGAACTACGAAAAATTTAGAGAAAATTTTGTTGCGGAAATTTAAAAAACCCCGAAAGTGAAAGATTTGAAGGGTTTTTTGTATTTTGTCTCTCAGAATGATTTTAAAAAAAAGGGAAAAAATGTTTTAGGATATTTAAAGCTTTGGAAAGAATTAATACGAGTAAATTTGGGGAGTTTTTGGGAAAGCTTAAAGGATAGATTTTGGCCATGTCCCCCGGGATCCTGGGGTTTTAGAAAAGAGACAAAATTTTTTTTTAAAGTTTGACAAATTTAAACTATATTTGGGGTCCCGGGGGTTTAAATGCGACAAAGAATAAACACTTATTTAATTTCCCACCAAGCTCTAGAATTTCGCCGGGCGGGAAAACCGGGAAAACCAGATGAGACGAATATGTCACATTTCTACCCCGAAAAAACCGGTAAGTTTTTTTAATGTCCAAAATCGAAGCTTTTTTAATTTTATTTCCACATTTTATCTTTGGGGGGTTTTTAAGGGTTTTAAAAGAAAAGGATTTCCACAAATTCTCGCGAAAAGAGGGGAAAAAGAAATTTTTTTTAACAAAATTTCCCCTTAAAGATTACCAAACCCTAATCACCCACTCCAAACGATACTCCAAAGGGGATAATTTGCCGACGATAAAGGGCTCCGGGTGTATAATTTTATGGGCGGGGGCCTTTAAAAATAGTGTTTCTCGAACTTTTCCCCTTTTAAAAAAAAAATTAAAGAGTCCGGGGGCACGGGCGTTTTGATTTCCCCTTAAAGTTTTTTAGGGTCAAAAATTTTTTTTTGCACATTTAGGGGGAAAAGTTACCTTTATAAAAAAATTAAAAATTTTTTGGGTTTAAAATTTGAAATTTTTTAGAGTTAAAATTTTTTTTTTTCAAAAGTTTTTAATTTCAGTAAAAAAATTTTTTAGTCTGGAAGGGAAAAAAATAAACTGATTTTTAGGGCCCAAAATAAATTGGGAAAAACGTGCCCAAAAAATAATTTAGATTTTTAAGCTTCTGAAATCATTTCTTTAGGGTTTCTTTGACCCGAAATTTTTTTAAAAAAGGGGCGATACCCCAAAGGGGGGGAACCCGAAAAGAAATAAAAAAAATTTTCAAAATTTTTAAACAAGAAAAATGTCCCCGATTTCCCTGTTTCACCCCTCCCACCTCCCCATAATTTTCCGAAAGTTATTATTTCCCACTACCAGAACCCGGGAAATTTAACTTTTCGTGGCGAGGGTGGGGGTAATATTGGAAAATTTTTATTTGAAAAAGAAATCGAAGTCATGTTTTTTTAAACCATTTCCAGATTTTTTAAATCCAAAATAAAAATTTAAGTCTCTGGAGTGAAAAAGGAACCCCCAAAATTTTAAAATTTTTTGGCGAACATTTTTTAAATTTTTGGGACCTTTCCAATTTTTAGAAAATTTCCAGTTTTGAGGCCAATTCAACCCAAAAAATAAAATTTAAGAAACCAAAAAAAAAATGAATTTTTATACCCATGAACTTGAAAATTTTTTATTTTTCCGGGTCCTCCAAAACAGTTTTTAAATTTTGGGGCAAAGTAACCCCGAAAGGGGTTTAGGGGGGCTTCAAAAGCAAAAAAACCCCTTTTTTAAAAACCAAATTTCAAATTTTCAAACAAATTTTTTTTGAAACCCCTTTTCCAAAAATTTAATTTTTTTGGATTTTGGACGCCAGGGAAATTTTTTTCCCCGGAAAATGAGCTTTTGGGGGGGGTATTTTTAAAAGATTTTAAAAAAAAATTTTTTTAGTTAAAAAAAAAATTTAGCCTTTTAAAGGTTTAATCCAAAAAAGGGGGGCCCCGTTTTTAAATATTAAACCCAAAAAAAGATCCGGAATTTTAAAAACTAATAAGGGCCTGAAATTAGAGAAAAAAAAATTTTTTGTAAAGTATATAAAATAAACTTTTTGGCCAAAAACGGGGGATTTCTTTTCTTTTAAATTTAAAACCCAAATCATCTACAAGGGGTTTCCCCTACTCCCGGTCTGGGAAAAGGCTCCGTAAAAAATGGTTTCCAAAAAAATTTTTCATTTTTTTGGGTTTTTTAAAATGGATTTTTTAAAAAAAAGATTTCCGAACAAAATTTTCCATTCCCCCCTTTTTTACCTAAAAGGTTTTTGATTTTAAAAAAAAACCCTTTAAAATTTACCGGGGGAGTTTTTTGATTTTTTAACTCGGGACCTCGAATTTTTTTAATTTTTAAATTTGTCGTGTTGCTAAATGTACCCAAAAATTAATTTTTCCTCGTCCTCGAATAAATTTAAAAAATCGCCCCCCCCCCCGAAAACTTCATTTGAAATCCCCTTCTGAACTCTTTTACTAGCCCCAAAAATTTACAACTTTTTATTCCTTTCAGGGAAAACCTCTTTCTTCGCCAAATTTCCAAAAAATCACGTGTAAAAGCATCAACTTGAAACGAGTTTTTCATGCGAAACTTAAAATTTCCTTCATCGAATAATTTTTCAAATTTTTTATCCCAAAAATAAAAAAAGGGCTCGATAAAACTCGATTAGGCTCTTATACGTCAACAAAAAGCCCCTTTCAATATATTCCTTCGAATGATACATGTTTAAAACCCTCAAAAAAATATGGGAGGTAAAAATTTATCCCCAAGCAGGGTTTTGGCAAAAGTATCACGGGAAAGGGAAAACAAAAGGAAACATCAAATATTTTTTCCCAAAATTTTTTCGCGGCGGCAAAAGGCATTTGCCCTTCGCGAAAATTTTTTTTTTTTTTATGCAAAAACATAACCCTTTGGCGGGGTGCGAAGGATGAAAACCTTTGGTTAAATTTTCCCTTTGGAAAATTTTCGCCATAAAAAAAAGAAAGGAAATAAAAAGGGAAACCGGGTAAATTTTTCCCAAACGTTCCCTCAAGGGGAGGGGAAAAGATCAAAATTTAAAAAGTGATACGAATATAATACACGTGGGTATCGACGGGAAAGGGGCCGAAAAACAAAATAATTTTCAGGGTGTTTCGAAGTTGAACGCGCTCCTTTAATACTGGGAGGTAGGCCAAAAAAATTCTGAGTTTAAAAATTTTATATTTTTTTTTTATCCTCTGGATTACAAAATTTTAAAAAATCCCGGCAAAATTTCCCTAAGACATAATTTTAAATTTTTGTCGTTATAAAAACCGATTTTTGGTCCCTTTTCCGGTGTAAAATAAGTGGATATAAGAACCTCAAGGCATTAAAATCTTCTTTTTTTTTGTGAAACCCAAAACCAACTCTGTCCAAGAATACAATATTGGAGTGTGAACAAAAAAAAAAAGGGGGATTTTCACCCCCTTTACAAAAACAAAAAAAAAGAATCGACTAATGTTAAAAATGATTTCGTTTTACTTTAAAACTCGGGTTTTAAATCTGAGTGTAAAAGTTCAGTTTTAAAACGTCTTTCCTTCGAATTTAACCATTTAAATTTTTTTTTTTTAAAGGGTTTTGGGGACTAAAAAAGACGACTTTTTTGATATAAATATGCAGTATCTTTTTTTTTAAATCCCATAAGGGTTCGGGGTGAGGCCCGAGGGTGGTCTAAATTTTTCTAGACCCCTTTATTTTGGAAAACTATTATTTTTTTCACATTTAAACGTTTCTCACCCAAAACAGGTTTTAAAAAACTGTCTTTTCATTTGAAACTTCCCTCTTCCTCCCCCCCCCCCCAAAAACCTTTAATATAAGAATTCTTATTTTTAAAAAAACAATACGGGTTTTACCATATCGGTTTTAGGGCCAAAACCCCGGGTTTCCCCAATGTTCTTTAACCGTAAACACTGTAATTTTTCGGGGTGTTCATCAAAATTATTAAAGGGATGGACTTTTTTATCTTTCAAGCCCCTTTAAGGTATGGCAGTTTATTTATTACTTTTCAGCCCCCCGGTGGTTAAAAACAAAACCCCGTTTTTTCCTAACCCCAAAGGGAGGGGGCCTCGAAATTTATGCAATTGCGAATTTTACCCAAATTACCCAACTTTGAAGGACATTTTTCGAGATAGTTGTTTTGGGGGGGGGGACTGTTAGGGGGTCTGAAAGAGAAAGATAGGAGATTCAAAACCGGTATACTTTTTGAAATTCTATGTGGGGGATATAGTTTAAAAATAATTTGAGGGTGCGAGAATTCGAATATCGACTATTTTTTGATTCGATCCACCCCCTAAATTTTTTTAAAAATTTTCTTTTTTATATTGAATGATGATGGGGGAAGGGGGTCGTTGGAGCAGGGGAAAGGGGGTTGATAAAAAAGTAAGTCGATATTCGAATTCGCGTCTAAATTAGTTTAAATCGATACCCACCGATATTTTTGTTCTTTAAGATAGATTTTCCAAAATTGGGGGGGGGGGGCTAAAGGGGCATTTAAAAGGGGCAAATCCAAAAAAAAAAGAAATTTTCAAACCCGCGCCCTCAAAAAAATAACAAACGATAGGTACATGTTTTTTTTATTTTTTGAATTTTACCCATCAAGGGGGCTAATATGGAAGTCAGGGGTCGAATGAAAAAAGAGAATATTAAAAACGCGCCTTGAATTTGTAGTAAACGAAAAGGGGTTTTCTTTATTTCGATTTTTTTGAATTTTTTTAAAATGTGGGCCCCCTTTACCCCCCAGGGGTCTAGAGATCCCATCTTGAAAATTTGATTGGTGAAAAAAGGGTGAAAAGGCTCTTCATATAATTTCTTCCGATTTTTAAATGGTAGCTTTCAGCTTTTGTTTTCATCATGAAAGTTGAGCTTTCACACTCAAAGTTCAACTTGCGCTTTTCAAAAGGTGATAACCAGTTTTGAATCTCCATCATTCTCTGTCAGACCCCGCAAACAGTTTGCCCCCAATACAAACCGATCTGGAGATATGAGCCTTCAAAGTAGGGTAATTTGGTAAAAAAATCGCAATTGCATAAAAATTTCGGAGGCCCGCCCCCTGCCCTGTGGTTAGGGTGGAAAAAATGATCCATTTGGTTTTGTGATTAGACACACGAGGGGAAACTTGTAAAAAATTTTGAGCGAAAAATCGGAGGACCCGACTTCACTTTTGGTCTGTTTTAGTATGGAAAAGCCCTATGACGCCGCATACGAAAAGGGGGCATTGCCCAAAAAAACGAGTTTTGAGTTATAGTCCAGGCAAATAAGAGAAAAAATGTACCAAACCCCCAAAAATTAAAGCCTGATTTTTTTTCGCGTTTCCATCCGCTTCCCAAGTGGGAGGGGGTAAAACGTCCGCTGGAAAAACCGGTTTTCGTTGTGTTTTGTGAATATCTCCTAAAGAAGCCCCAAAATTGAAAAAGTAGTTATGAACAAGCTGTTTTACGCGTAATTTCCTAAGGAAGGGCTTTTTTCTTTTCAAAACACTCACTTCCTGACCAAAATTAAGGTAAAAACACCTATTTTCAAAACAATTACCAGCATTTGGAAAAGAATCGAAACTTTTGTGAATATCTCCTCGAAAAGCCTCAAAAATGGAAAAATGGTTATGAACACATGTTTTACGTGTAACTTTCCTATCAGACTAGGTTCGTTTTTTGAAACACCCCTTCTTGCCCAAAACTTAGGATGAAAAACACAATTTATCCCAAATTAACAGTATTTTTGGAAATTATGGACATATGAAGCTAAATGACCCAAAAACGAGTATTTTTTTTATAAATGCTGGCAGGGTATCCAAAAAAGTCACGCAAAAAATTTCAACCCCTAACGTTAATTATAAAGGGAGGTATTGAAATTGAATACTGCATTAAAAAAATCGAAGTTCTGGAAGAAAAAGTAATGAATTACTTATAAACGCCATGTTTATTGCTGATATTGGTCTACGAAACATTTCTTTGCGTCGTAAAGATTCAAAAAGGATCTTTTCAGTTCGTATCTCATCTTTCCAAAATACTGTAAATATTGGAAAAATAGGCGTTTTTACCCCTTAATTTTGGCAAACAAGGGTGTTATCTTTTCAAAAAAAAAACGAACCTGTTCTGATAGGAAATTACAGTAGACATGATTGTTCATAACCATTTTCCATATTTGAGGCTTTTTCGAGGAGATATTCACAAAAGTTTCGATTTTTCCAAAAATGCGTAAATGTTGAAACATTAGGGTTTTTACCCTTAATTTTGGTCAAGGAAGTGCAGTGTTTTGAAAAAGAAAAAAAAACCCTTCCGATAGGAAATTACGAGTAGAACAAGATTGTTTACATAATACTTTTCAATTTGAGGTTATTTGAGGAGATATTCACGAAAAACGGTTTTTCAGCGGACGTTTACCCTCCATGGGGTAGCGGAGGGTGTTGTGGGGTGGTCCATTTTAAAGTATGTGGTAGTAGACCATTACGAAACGTAAACGCGAAAAAAAATTAGGCTTTAATTTTTGGGGGGTCAACTCCTAAAATGCCTGGACTATTAGTGATCGATCCTTCTATAAAATTTCACGTAGAATCCGATAAAAAATATCGCCAGTTCGATTACTCGACTTTTAAGTGTTGAAAAATGGGTTTTAAAAAAGGCAAAAAAATCAAAAATGCTCAAAATTTTTTTTTGTTTCTTTTCTTTATTTTTGCATACAATACGACGTAGAATCCAGTAAAACCATCGCCGGATCAAATTTTCCCTTCGAAATACGAAAATAATGATTTTTGAGTTTACTAAATAAAGGGGGGGGGGAAGTTGTATGTCGCATCGCCATGTCGCCGATGAGCGCGAATAATTCAGCGAAATGACGATAGACTGTGTCAAGGTCACATAGAACTACAAAAAATTCCCACCGGTCCTTCAAAAATTCAAATAAAAAAGAAAAAAAACACGTTCAAAAATTAAAACGCGTTTTTTCAGCAATGTCCCCTTTTCGTATGCGGCGTCACATTATGATTTATCCTTCTTTTGGATTTTAAAAAAAATCCAGGTAAAATTTCAAAATTTCCTGACATTTCCAGATTTTTAAAATTCCTCGACTTTTCCAAGCTTTCTTGAAATTTGACACCCCGATAAACCTGAACTCAAAATGGGTTGCCTACGTACTCGATGGAAGGCTGTGATCAACTTCGAAACACACTGTAGACGCTTCATAAGTGAATGTCAATGTTGTCGGTTATGGAGTACCATGACGCGAACACGTATAGAGTTAGTAGGACTACAGACATCGCGGTGCGCTGCGGACTGCGGAGGAACTCCATCGTTAATTGAATTAGCTAATTTAAGTACCAGGCGTAAAGGTACCTAAAACTATTATACATGGTGAGTTTTAGTCGTGTGTGAGCAGGTACTCTGGATACAGCACGGACATGGCATATGGATGGCGATGTATATCTACGTGGCGGTCGTGTCGTAAATGTTTATTTTACCTTCGGTATAGTAAGAACTATACGATCCAGGGCCACACCTGGCTTGAGCGAATTCTAATTTACTTATAATAATCCGTGATCATGTACGCCATTGCGAAACACACGGGACCGGATGAGAGAAAAAACAAGACGAAATTTCTTTATTTTTTGTCGATTGCCGCCGCAGATACTGAGACCAGGGCATACGACATTAGGCAAATAAATGCGTTTTCATTCGTACGAAAAGTGGAATTTCGTTTTCGCTATCAGCGTTCTGACTGCGTACACTACAAGACTTACGTATACGACGTACATATATCGTCATGTGTGGGCGATGCGTACGAAGTCTTGTTTTCCTCTTTCTTGCTGCTTGCTAAGTTTTGATAGAGTTCGTCGTTGGCCTTCGTCTTTCGCTCGAGAATATAATATTTCCGAAATTGTAGCTTTGTGGAAAATTTGTGTGTATGATGTTTTGTTCTAGCTTCTTTTCCTCGCATGCGTAGAATCGAGAATGTTATACCGCGTGCGGCGGAGGTCCTTGTCATCGGCGATGTGCCACTATATCGGCTATACTCGTAGATGGCGTTACACGACCATCGCAACCTAAAGTAGCTGGAAACGTGATAATGTACGTGGGTTGTACGAGCGTCGATTTTGCTACTGATAGTCGTCCTCGTCGTCGACAAACAAAATCCGAGCACAATAATTTCGGCGAGTGGATAATTTTCACTTTGTTCATCATAATGGGTAATCGTCGTGTATCGTTCGGTCAGTAACATCGTTATTTCGATCTGGTGATTCAAGTTGGAAAATGGCATTGCTTTTGATTAAAGGATTGATATTGAAATTCCTTTTTCCACTGCTACGACGAATTTGTGTAGACAGAGGCCAATTACGAAATATTGCAATCTGGTTGAGACCCACTTAGCAAATGAATGAAATTTAAAAAAATAATGCATATGAGGGAGTGTCTGAAAAAGTTACTATTCATCCCCTACTACTTATAATACCGGGCATCGACGAGTCGACGAAACACAATCAACTGCATCCCAAACAGAACCAAACTTCAAGTTTTTGGAGAAATGTACGAAATTGCCAATGAGTTTCTATAATGCAATTAGATCTTTCTTGTAGGATCTTTTTAAATAATGATTTTTAGACGAAAATGTTTTTTAATCTAGTTTTATCAAATTTCATTACTTGTCACAAAGAAGAGATTACTAAAATCCCCCGAATCGAATTTTCACATTTTCGAATTCTTTCATTCACCCCCTGCCCCTCCTTCCAAGTTCAACTATTTCCTAAAATTCAAACATTTTTTTCAACTAGACAATACCGAGAAAATTAACCAACATAATTTCTCATCTTCGTGTCTTCAAGTTGAGAAAAATTTAGGAGTTGGATAGATTTGAAAAAAATATAAACATGGAAAGAATTTTAAAAATGCTAAAAAATTTAAAAATTGGACTTAAAAATTTGGGCGAGAAAAAATTAAAACTCCGATTTTTTTGAAAAAATTATAAATCTGAATATAACATCAAGATGGAAAAATATGGATTAAGAATAATTTGAATTGAAAAAAATTATGAAATGATTCGAGAAAATTTATAGAATTGTAAACTTGAAAATGTTGTAGTGTACCAAAAAAACATTGAGGAAAATAAAAAAGTGTGAAAACAATATGAGAAAATTATGAAGAATTAAAGTTGGAAAAATTGATCAAAAATTATCGAAAAAATCTCTAAGTGAAAAAAAGAGAAAATTAGCCAAAAACACGCCATTTTCAAACATGGATGAAGAAAAAAAAACGAGGTTTGTGCCAATTGGGTATTGCCACCTGCTCGGACAACCTCGTCACGCCCTAATATTTGAGTTGCTACAGTCTACACTCTTGAACTTGAGTCAAAATTGATAGGGTACCAATTGTCCTCTACCAAGGTATTGCAACTTCCTGATAGTAAAATTGAGTAATTCTTAATTTCAATCAATTCAATCGCCTCACCAAACAACTTCAAAAGTTGAATAAAAAATTCTGTTGGTCATCTAAAATAAATTTGAGTTGAACTTCGACACTGTTCCGGAAATGCTACAACTGCGTTTGACCCATAATTTCATCAAATTCAAGTTGTAGTCGTGCTGACAAAAAGTTTTTGCGTCATGAAAATGATTGAAAAATTAATTGTGAAAAATTTCTGGAAAATTTTATATAGCCAGTGCTGCCCCCTCTAAAAGTTTCATGAATTTATCCGGTAATAGAATCAGAATAAGAGAATCGTTGTGAAAAAAAAAACTTGATTAGACTCAAATTTACTCGAAGGCCATTACCCATGCAAGCCCGCCGGCGTCCTTATCTCCGTTATGGATTCAAAAAAAAAAAACACGATATTTCCATCATTTCAGTAGAGGATCGAAAAATGCTAGCCTGTTTGGGCAATTTTTCGGCGTTTAAAAAATTATAGTTTGCAGTTCTGACTGCAAAATAAATCAGTGAGCTAATTGAATCGCGCATTGAAGTTGAGTGTAACTTTTTTTCAAACCAAAAAGGAATCAGTGGGGCAAAATTTTTACCTTAAAATTCATCCTTTTGCTACAAGAAAACAGCTCGCCATCACTTCAAGTTTCTTATCTGTTTCTATATTGAAAAACACAAAAGGTTGAGTTATAAGTACGTCCTTTTGATGTGACAAAATTTAATTTTGGACTTTTCTACCTTGATGGAACTTACTGCACATTTGCCGGACACGTGAAAATTAAAAAAGTTCATACGAAAGTTGATGAGAGAGGATGAAAAAAGGATACATTTTCATGAAAATTGTTCTAAATTAGTTTTCATCACGGAGCGGAATATGCGCCGTGTCGTGTTAATTTTGTAATAATTAATGTTTTTCATCGGAATGATGATAGTAAAATAATTAAAAAAAATGTTTTCCTAGTTAATTTTCGTCATAATTTGAAAAAAAATGATAAAATTCGTCCAAAAGTATGTTTGCATTTTTTTTGAAACCAAGAAATTAAAATCATGATGGCAAAAAAGGTTGTAATTTTTTAATAGTGCGATATATCCGCGCCATGAAGATATAAATTAAAACATTCCACGAAAAATGTCCTTTTTCATCCTCTCAACTTTGTATGGACGATTTTTTAATTTTCACTTCCGGCAAAAATTATACGCCATCCAAAGATGGACGCGGTCAAAAGTAAATTTTGCACATCAATAAGGACATGTCAACCTCAACTTTTGGTTTACATATACGAAAAAATAGAAACAATATAAAGTGATGGGCGAGCTGTTTTCTTGTAGCAAAAGGATGAAATTTTAAGGTGAAATTTTTCCTAGCTTATCCCAGAATTTGGTAGAAAAAAATTACACTCCAAACTTCAACGCGACTTTCCCAAAAACAACCATTTTTCTATACATATACGTCATTTTTATTGTGACACCCCCCCAATTTTTTTTCAAATTACTTATAATTTCACATGAAAAAGTAAAATAAAAAGTAAATATTCACATTTCATACGGTCAAAAGTAAATTATACGTTCGACTTGTACCACCGCATTTTGCATTTTGACGTGTTGCCAACCTTATGATCTTTCGACACAAAAATCCCAGGAGGTTAGGATTTTCGAGTACCAGTACATTCATTATTTATGCCTTCAGGCAGCGAAGACTCGCGCAAGGGAGGGATGTGCAATATTTTACTTATTAAGCGTTATAAATATTTAGTTCAAACATAACAAAATCCTTCTAGGCCTAGATACTGAATACAGACATTGCACCTTCTATATCAAAATATTTATCAAACGAGTAACATATGTATAACAAGGAGAAAGAAATGTTACTGAAACATTCTTTACTCATTGAAAACCCCTCAAATATTCGACAAATTTGAATTAAAAAAGCACGTCGATTGCGTCAAATAACTCAAGTATGCACGAAATTCCACCGCGAATGTATTAAAAAAGTGACATAGACATTTGCCTAAATTCAATATGAAGGGCCATAAATTTTCGAAACAAATGTGACGGTTGCTACATATATCGAAATGTAGGTCAAATTCACATATAATCTTTTTCGTAACAAGAATAGCAAAGTATGGTATAGTCTGAAAAGCACTCCAAAAAACCAGCGAAACCTTAAACATCCTATAGAATAAGGAAAATCTAGTAGCTATATAATTAAGATTGATCAGAAGTAAACAGATATAAGCTAGAATAGCCAAAGATTTTTTTTCTCAAGACTCAAATTAAATCGTTAACTTAATATTTCTTAGAAATATTAAAATCCAAGAAAGTTTCACACATATTCAATTTTCTCGAAGACGAAGCACTACAAAATTACATTAATAAAGATCAAATTAAAAACAAAATTTTAACTACTAAACAACCCAAAAACAAGTACATAAGCACAATTAAAACAACTCAAATACGATCAGATAGAAAATTTATGAATTTCAGTACGGATTACACAAACACCTTCGACCCACGTTCACTCAACACTAAGCTTATCAAACCCGACGATAATTTCGAAAATAAAAAAAACCATACAGAATAACGTAAACGAGTTACAAAAACATAATCATTTCATTCTCTGTTTTACAATTCACCTCCGCACGATAAGTATCATGAAAAATCCATAATGGTATCGTTTGAAAAATTCGCAAAAAAACGATGACACTACCTATCTGTATTTTCTGCAGTTTTAAAAAACACGACAATTCGTCAGAATTGCGATGGTAATTTCGAAAACACTCATATCCTGCGTTAAAATTAAAACTCCACAGCGGGCAGTTAATTCTCAATTCTCCGGAACTTTTCATGAATGAAAAATGATAAAAAATTTTGCAAATGAAGTAACATTTCAACATTTCTACAGAATTTTTAGACATTTTAAAAAAGTGGCAAACGAAAAAATAAAGATAAAGACGATACCTATTTCATATTTAATAAACAGGCATTCCACAGAAAATAAAATTTGAATATATGGGTCTACTGGATCTGAAAACGAAAATCTTGCATTTCTCTGCACTTTTCTTGCATTTTTCATACTATTTTTTCTTGCTTTCATACTCAAAAATAGATTTTCCTCCTTACACATAACTCGTTTCACAGGGAATTTCAACCACTTTTTTGGTTAATTTCTGTGACGAGATATTATTTAGGTATCAAGTAAAAAATAATATAAATTGACGAGCAAAATAAAAACATTCAAGATATCTAACAAATTCTCGAAATCAACAGGCAGGATTTTAGCAGACCTGAGCTTTGGAAAAACACATTGCGAGCCTGGATAGAAACCACCCTTAGACGTCAAAAATTGGTTTTTGAGTTGAGGTTTCCCCTTGATTCTACCCCTTCCGAAAAGCCCAAAATACGTGTCAACTCAAAAACTAATTTCTGACACCTAAGGATGGTTTCTATATCCAGGCTCACATTATTTCTTCCATCTTCCAATATTTTTTTATTGCCTCCTCCTCCTTCTCTTCTTCTCCTTCTCAAAAGGTTTCAAATTCGTCTATGAATTTGGCCCCAGAAAAACTAGGATAAAAATTTTAGAAAATAAAAATTTCAAATACGAAAAAATTTGGAACGAATTTTGTGAATTTTCTATCGATAATTAAATTAAGGCAAGAAAATTTTATTATAAAAATCATTAAATTTCAAGGGGAAAAAATTATCCAACAGAAATAAAGAGAGGATAAAATTTTCAAAAAATGGAAATTTCAAACACAACAACAGACAGACATTCAGGATGAATTTCAGCGAAGTTCCGACAAATTTTGAGTTACGTTTAAATTTTTTTTGTGTGATAAAATTAGTTTATTTTAGCATATTTTTAAAAACATTGATTAGGTATGTGCCATAGATTTTATTTTTTCAACGATTAAGATGTTGTATGAATATGAACAAAATATTTTGAGAAACACAGTTTTGACTCAAAAATTGACGATTTCAAAAAAAAAAATCAGTTTTTTTTCGTGGTCAGTCGAAATGGGATCGACACTAAAAGAAGAATTCCCACACGTTTACGAGCCTAAATCCGAAGTTTGGTCACCAAAGAGAACTAAAAGGGGGCTAAGTTTAAAAACTTCAAGCAGCCATATCTCAGGTACATTTGGATTTCTTTCCGCAATGGTCTTAAAATCGTCCCTTCAGGTCCCCTTTCAAAGGTCTGAGATAGGTTTCCTACCAATTTTTAGTTTTCGTTTAAAATAGTTTTTTGCTTCTGAAAAATGCAAAAAATGAACTTGACCCTCGTCTAGTTTTGACCAATTTTCTACAAGTGAAGTTTTGCAAAGAAAGGCCACAATGGTCAAGGTATCTAACGGTTTTTTTTTTTTAAATCACTACTTTTTCACTAGGTACTTTTCAACCAAATTTTCAAAAATCTCTCAACTTGACCCCCCCTCCCCCCCAAAAAAATCAACGCGATCAAAATTACAGAAAAAAATTCAAATTGGAAGAAAATATGTATTTTAAACAAAATTATTACAACTTACATTACACATACTCAGTGATGGAAAACTGAAATGATATCAGTTACAGTTCAGCTCTCAAAATTTTTTTAGTTTCAGTTCCAAAATTTCTGCTTTTTTAAATTTTAAAGGAGAAAAAATGCAAAATTTTCTACTAAATTTGAACTTAGTTGTTTTTCTTTTCCGATTCAAAGTACAATTTTTTCCTCAAAATAAAAGAATTCTAGAAAAAAAGTCATTAGTAATATTTTTCGAAAATGTTGTAACGTGACTAATCCCTGAATTTTTCAACAAAAAATTTGAATACTTAATGTATGAGAGGATGTCTTTAATTGGATGAAATTTTCGAGCTTACGACACAATTCTTCTTATTCTTCTTTATTCACTTTTCGACTTAAATTTTCAAGATTTGGGAGTTTTTAGTAAAAAATTTTTAATTGAATGTGGTTTGGTAAATTTCAAGGCTGTAGGTGAGTTGATTCCCAAAGAAATATTTGTGTAAAAACACAGGGGAATTGATTTCCATTTCTTTGGCAGGGTATGTATGAATGATTCCACTTATTTTCCAAAAAAAGGAATTTTTTTGGAAGCTAATTTAATAGCACAAAAACGTTCTACGACTAAAAATTATAGGTTTCAGCAAATGTTGGGTTTTTCAAAAATGTGATTTGGAGCTACAGAGGAGGTTTTTCAACCAGTCTCAAGAATTGAAATGAAAAATTTCCATCTGGGTGCGCTTATGACTTGGGGAATTTTTAATCGCAGTTTTGGAAAATAAAATTTTACGAAAAAAAAAACAATGGTGTTATTTATTTTGGGCTTAAAAAAGTATTTCAACCACCTTTTTTGTGTTTTTATAAATAAAAAGTCTCGAAAACTTCAAAGATCTGTGATTTTGAAAACATATGGGAAAATGTTTCATTTCAATTCTTGAGAACTGGAGTGAAAACCCTGCTCTGTTAGGCTCCAAATCCACATTTTGAAACACACCCAACATTTGCTGAACCTATAATTTTTAAGTCGTAGAAACACGTTTGTGCATATTAATTCGCTCTTCTGAAAAATTCCTTTGTTTGAAAAGGGTTTCGTATATACCCTGAAAAAAAGGGCGGAAGGGAATCAATTCGTATATATCGCCTGAAAAAAAGTTGGAATCAATTCGTACATACCATTGAAAAAAAGTGGGAATCAATTTGGACATTTCAAAAAAAATGGTAATCGATTAGAACCCTTTTCAAAGCTGGGAATCAACTCACTAACTCCCAATTTCAACACCAAAATTTTGACTTTTTCAAGTCATATTTTATGAGTAAATATAAAAATTTCAACAACTGCTGGAACTGGTATAAAACTGAAATTCATTTCAGTTCTAGTTCCAGTTTTTCAGTTTTCTGTTCTCATCATTTCGAATCTAAGTTCCCAGTTCCCGTTCAGTTTTTTTTTTCAATTTCCAGTTCTAGTTTCAGTTCCAATTTTCCATCACTGCATTTACTACCTGTTAAGATATCTTGATGATAATTCTAGGCAGAAAAATCAAAAGTTTGAAATTGCAGCTGAAAAAGTCGAACAATGATATTTGAAAGAAAAAGAAGACGGAAGTGCTGTCCGAACGAAGAGAGGGTGAAAATTTTCACAACAGATTAAAATTGAAAAATCATCCAAAGGCAATCCTTCGATTTAAAAATTCAAGATAAAATTGTTAAAAATTCTTGCTCTTCATTGCAGAATTATTAAAATAGTTTTCTCCCTACTAACGTCTAATTCTCCGCCATTTTATGTTTTTTTCCCCTCACCATCAAAAAAACCCTGTTTTTTTTCCCTATTTTTTTAAAAGTTCAGCCCAAATCTTACCTCTACACTAAAGAAAATCTTCCTCCCGAGTTTTTAAATATCGCAGAGACGCCCCCAAAAGGGAGCTACCCAAATTTTTTCAAATTTTCTAAGGGCCAAAAAAACCCGGCACTTGGGGCCAATTTTTAAAAGGGCCCTTTTTAAATTCGCTTGACAAAGAAATTCGAAAAAAAAACCCGACCCGGGGATCCCTGTCGAAAAGGGAAATTATAAACATTGGCAAAAGGGCCCCTGTTTAGGGGGATACCTCCCACATACGTTTTTATTGAAACCGTGCGAAAAAGAATAGAAGCCCAAGGGTCAATTTGGGTATTCCCTTAGGGCGGCTTTTACCTTAAAAACGGGGAAAAAAACCCCTTTTTTTCGCTTTCCAACAAAAAAAACGAGCCACTTTTTGGGGAAAATAAATACCAGTAAAACTTGTATAAAAAAGGAAAATAATCGGGTCAATGGGGGTTTTTTACCGTGCACCCCAAAATTTTTCCCTCGTAAAAAAGTTCGCGTGGGAAAAACCAAAAAAATTTGTTTCTTTTTAAATTTATAACCGCGGGGGCCCAACCCAGCCCCAACCTTTTTAACGTTATACCGTACGTGAACTTTAAAACCCGGTTTGGTACCGGTGAAAATTCCGATTGGGAAAATACGTCGTGCGGGTGTTTGCCCCCGGATTAAAAAAGTTTGGGGAAAGCCGTTTACGGGGGCAGAAATACTATACTACAAAATACGTCCCGCTTGTATACGACCCCCGGCCCGGAAAACCCCCGCAGCAAAATTGGTTAAAGCGTGTGTATACGAATCAAAACCAAAAAATCGTAATCTCGGGGAAAATTTCCTCCGTTTTAAACATTTCTTTGAATTTCCTTTTTACGTACGTATGCGTGTAAAAAACCCCGGAAATATACTTGGATAAAAATTTAAAAATAATTTACCGGAATTGATTTCGATTTTTGCAGATACCCCCCAAGAATTTTAATTCGTTCATCCTCATTTTAATATTTTCCCGTGTACGAGCAATTTTCCTCCTTTTTTATCCCTTCTTGTTTGTTACCGGGGCAAAAAGAACGGAATTTTTTCACAGGAAGTAAAAATGAAAAACTGCATCGAGACCTGAAACCCCTTTTTTTTTTTGCCTTTTTTAACAAGTTTTAAAATTTTCCCAAAACCATCTTTTATTGTTTTTTCCTTTCTGTAATTTTTTTTTAAAATTTTTTAAAATCTGAACTATTTAAAAGCCAATCTTGAATGAAAAAAATTAAAATGGGGGCGATTGAGGGTTTTTGAAATAAAAAATGAAATTCTTTTGAAACCCGGGGTAAAAAGGCTTGATTTTTTTGGGGAGACCGCGCAGGGGTGGGGGAGGGGGTTTTAAGAAATCAAAATGTTTTGGGGCCTGGATATAGAAACCCCAACCCCTTTGGGGGTTAAAAAAAGCTTTCGGGTTTAAAATTTCCCCTTGCACCCTTCCCGAAGGGCCCAAAATCCAGCGTTTAAAATCAAAAAACCCAATTTTTTTCCCTAAGGGGGGTTTTTAATTCAGGTCACATGTTTAAATTTATGGTGTCCAAAAAAATCGAAAAAAAAGGAAAACTTCTTGCGATTTTTTGAATTTTTGTGCCCTTTTCTACAAATTTCCTTTCTTCCCAATTTTCCCCAAAAAAGAATTTCCCCCTTTTTTTTTTCCATTGAAAAAAAAATTTAAGAAAAAGGAAAATGGGTTTTAAATTTTTCTTTTTGCAGTAAAAAGATCAAAATTCTTGCTATTTCATGTTTTTTTTTTTTTTTTTTTTTTTTTTTTTTTGGCCAGTAAGACACAACCACTAGTTGTTTTAGATTGAGGATAAATATTTGTTTCGGGGGGCGTCACAAATTTTGGGCAGGACAGTGACGTTTTATAAATAAATCTTTGTATGACTTTTAAAAAACTTTTGGACAATATTCCCAACAATTTCCTCTCAATTTCCCTCAGGATTTTGGGACATCAAAATTTGTTTATTCTTATTTAGATTACCCCCTCAGATCAAAAACATAAAAATTACATACCTTAGTTCTGGGAAACCGGGAAGTGTGTAAATTTTTTTTGGGGGAAAACCCTTACCCAAAAATAAATTAAAATTCGGGCTACCATAGGATACCTATACAGCAAACGGGAAACACTGAAGTGTGTCTTCCCAAAATTTTTTAAAATAAATCAGAAAAAATGGGGGGGGGAAAATTTTTTTCCTCCCCCCAAGTATTTTGATCTTAAACATCTTCAAGTCATCCCCTATCCCCTGAGATTTAAAAAAACTAACTTCTATCCCAATGCAGTTTTTTCCAAAGCCCCTTTGACTTCTCCGTGAGCATTTAAAACACCCCAAAATCAACGTTTTTTATCCCCAAACCTTAAAAATTCTATGTTTATTTTCTGCGCCGGGGAGCCGGGTTTAAAGTGCATCCAGTTAGCAAAGAATAGTAAAAATTAAAAAAGTTAAAATGATGCTTCAAAAATTGGCCCTCCTCAAATTTTTCAATATTTTCATTTCACTCCTCCTTTCCCCCTTTTTCGTAGACATTTCAATGTCCAAATCAGCCGCAGTCATCCAAACCTTCAGAATGTCTATGTTTAGTTCTGCGCCAGGAGTCACTTAATAGCGAAGTTAAATAGGTAAATGCCAGACATAAAATTAGTCTCCTGCGGATTTTCAAGAGTTCCCTAAAAAAATACAATTTTTAGGCAATTCTGAGAAAAGTTAAGCCTGGAATTGCACCGAGAAAAAAAGTTATTTCATGGACACGAGAAGTACAAGGAACTTGAAATGATGAAAAAAACATTTGAATCAGTAAAAAAATGAAGTTTGTGATAAATCGAAAATTGGTCAGGGGATCGGCAGTGAAAATTCCACTGATTCCGCTGAATTTTGAATTTGACCGCCAAATCAGAAATTTTCACTGTTTTCATCATAAATAAATTCTCATTTTTTAATAATCCTTTTGGGCTGATTCGAAAGAGAGGGGTTGCAATTTTTTTCACAAAACAAATTTGAACCATAAAAACAAAATTGGAGGACAAGGGTAAATTTTTCGTTTCATCAAAATCATCAAACTATTCTGGAAGCGGGTTCATACAAAATCTTGAATTAATCGGCAAGCTCATGGAATCTTAACGGAGCGAAAACAATTTTTTCAGAGAACAAAATGCCTTCAAAAATCATTTCCCTGACTCTTGGTTTTCAGATTTTCCACACTATTTTTTTCTGTTTTCAAATTTTCTAGACCAATTTTTCCAAGTTTTTCAGACTCTTGATCAATATGTTGAACTGTAACATAATTTCAATTAAAACGTAGTATTTTCACGAATTTTGTAGATATTTTGTCCAAAGATTCTTAAACATTAAATGAGAAAACGGGACTTTTCTCATGAAATATTTTTAAAAAAATCTCAATTTCAGTTCCGAGAATTCTCATATCTTCTAGGCTTTATTTCACTGTGATGGGGAAGAGGAAGTTTTTGAAAAAAAAACTCGACTGTAATTCCAGGTACCTATTCCAAATTTTGAAAAAATTGAGAAAGGGAAATTTATTTTCTTTCGGCTCATAACGAAAGTTGAAAATTAAATAATTCAGTGAAAATTGACTGAACAACATTTACAGTGGAAAAAAACACCAGTTGAATCCGTTAAATGAAAAAAAAATACTACTGAATCAGTGAAAATTACTGAAATTTTGATAGTTTTTTAACTGATTCGAAAGTATTTTTTTTTTACTGGATGAGTTATATTTTTTTCAGTGAATTTGGCATTAACGTGATTCTCAACATTTCCTTTAGTCATTTTCACTCAATTTTGACTTTAAACCAGTAAAAATTAACTGATTCAAATTAAGAGAGTATTATAATTTTCCGGACTCTGAGAATGAAAATTTCAAAATTCCTTGAATTTGCTGACTACTACTCCCGGTTTTCCAAAAAATGGATATCCTGGGAAAATATATTCAGAAGTTGAAATTTTACATTTTTATACCATATTCAACTTTTGAAGGAAAGCAAAATACCTAATCTTCAGAAATTTGGAAAATTTATGATTTTCAGAAACAAAATAATCCATTTTTCTGCACATAATTTGTTGTGTAAAATGGAGTGAAACTTTTGGAATTTTCTGATTTTCCTTCCCAAATTATAACCAATTTTCTCTTCATCTCTACACCAATTTTTCCTGATGGTAAATCAAAATATTGGTACAGAAAATCATACAAAATCCAAAGTTCTCTGGAACCATTTTATGAGCGGGGGAGGAGGGAGGGGGGAAACTAAGGAAATTAAACAAATTAATCTGCAACTCGACCGAAATATTTCTAGAGAAAAAGCACAAAGATCAGAAAATTACAGTCTCAAAAAATTGGCTTGCTGATTTGCGGGTCCCCTCCCCTCTCCCCCCCTTTTCAATCTTTTTTTGAAAAGTTTTTTTCAAGATTTTCGATTATCACCACCCTTTTACAAAAAAATTTAAAATCTCAAAATTTAAAAATAAAAAAAAACTTTTTTTAAAAAAATTGTAAAATTTAAAAAAATTTTTTTTAAAAAAATTGAAAAATTTTCAAAAAATTTTGTTTTAAAAAAATTTTAAAAAATCATAAAAAATTTTTTTTAAAAAAATTTCTGAACGCAAATAAACATTTTCAATTTTTTTTTGGTTTTCTTGACTTCTCTCGTAGATTAAAATCCATTTTACAAAAAACCCAAATCAAAAAATTCCCCCAAAACCCAAGCTCCCACCGAAAAACCTAAATAATGAAAAAATCCCAATTTAAAAAAATACAAAATTTTTAAAAAATTAAAATAAAAAAAAAAACCTTTTTGGGTATTCAAAACAAAAACCCAATCCGACATAATTACACCATTCCAACAAGACGCAAACCTCCCCCAAAGTTTTAATTGTCATCTAGTAAATTTTTGTGTACAGTTACAACGGCAATGCGGACGCGGGCCCCAAATTTCCCCTGTAAAAGCGGTGGCATCGACATAGTTCATAAATCTTCGTAAAACGTCAAATGGTTTAATTTTTTGTATTCGTTTTAAAAAATTTAGTTGCTTTAAATTGATTAACGTCGTTTCAGTTGGTTTGTCGTGTTTGATTTATGATAAAAGTTCGCGGGCGAAAAGAGGGCCCTCGAAAAATCCCTTCCCGAACTCGACTAAAAACGTCGGTCGGGCCGAGTCCCCTGCTCAAAATCGTGAGAAAGAAAAAGAAAAGGGGTTTAAAAAGTCGACAGTGGGACACCCCAAAGCGAGCTGAAATTTAAATTTCTTTTTTTTTCCCTTTTTCCCTAATATTTAATAAAGTTTAAAAAAAGGTGAATTTTTGTATACACAGCAGACGAGGGGAAAATTTTACCAACTTTCCGTCAACTTTACCGGCCTTAAAGATTTTTATCGAAAATAGTTTTTTTTTTTTTCCCGTTCTCTCTCGCCACCTTTTTCTCTTCGGCGGCTGAATGGATGCCTTTGTTGTTTTGGTTCCCCAAAGTTGTTTCGTCGCCGGGGAGTTTTTTTTTTCGTTTTACAGATGACGAGTAACAAATTAGCAAAAAATTACTCGCGTGTTTTCCACATAAAAGATAAACCAAAAAGCGAAAGTCGCGAATTTTATCCCCCACAGAGGCGGAAGGGTTGTAAAAAAAACACCAAAAAATCAAAGGAAAAACGATTTTAAAAACAATTCGCTCGTCACTTGGGGGCGTGCGAATGACAAACTGTACGCCCGTGTACGTAACCTTCAGGGTTGCCAGTTGGCCGGAAGCGAACGCCGGGTTAAACAAAGAGGGAATTTTTATGATGGAGGCTTCGTTTAAATTTATGGACAACAAAAATGGACCCCAAAAGAGTTGGAAAATAATTGAAAAAAAAATTTTAATTTTGGGAAAATTAATAATAATTTTCAAACTTTGTAAAAACATTTTGGACATTTAAAAAACGTTTGAAAAGGTTTTTTCGTTTTGATCATTGTTTTCAGGTTTTGGGGAAAAACCTTAAAAAAACAAAAACCCGAAAAAAAAATTATTTTTCCAAAATTTTACAAAAACGAAAAAGAAATTTTACAAAAAAGTTGAACAAAAAAAAATTTTTCGTTTTTGATTTTTTCGGGGATTTTTTTTGCTAAAAGGGAATTTAAAATTTATTTGGGGAAACTTACAGGGCCCTGTGGTTTGGGATAATTGGGCATACATTTTTAAAATTAAAAATTTAAAGGGACAAAAAGCTAAAATTTCTAGATTTTGATGCCAAAAAACAAATCATATTTGTTATAATTTTAATTTCAAGGCGAAAAATTCTTTTTAAAAAATTGGGGGGTTTTTTAAACATTTAAAAAAGCGAAGTTTAATGAGAAAGGGAAAAAAAAATGGAAAAAGAATGGGCTGTTTTTTTTTGTTTTTTTTTTCATAAAATTTAATTCATGAAATAAGACTTTCAATTTTTTTTTTCCATTTTTTGAAGAAAGTCTTTAAAAAACATTCATTTTTTTCTTTTCTTGCTCTTTTTAAAGAATTTTTTGATTTTCCCTCATTTAAAATTTAAATTTTTACGTATTCGCATTTTTGATTTTTAAAAAAAAAAAAAAACAAAAAGAAACCCCGAAAAAAATTTTTGTTTTTCCCCCCTGATTTTAGGGCTGTTAGGATTTCCCCAAAAAAAAAAAATTTGGGTTTTTCTTTTAAAGGCAGGGTTTTTTTTCAAATTTTAATTTTTTTTTTGGAACATTTTTTTAAAACTTTTGATATCATTTGACCCCTTTGGGAAATTTATTTTTTGAAAAAAGGAAGGGTCCTAAAAAAAAATAAAAAAAAACCCAAAATTTTCCCTTTTTGTTTGATTTCCCAAAAATTTGTTTTTTAGATATTTTCAATCCGAAGTAAAAATTTTTAAATTTCAACTTCAAAATAAAATATCTCGAAAGCTAAATTCCCCAAGGGGAAATTTCTAATTTGGGCTTTACAAAAAAGGATTTTTCGCTTACAATTTTTGTACCCTTTTACTTTAACCCTTCTTTTGCTCAGAAAAAAGGGCTGTAAGTGTCCAAATCAAAAATTATCAAAAAAGGGGTTAAAAAAAAAAGTTAAACAAAAAAATTAAAATTGTAAAAAATTCAAAACGTGTTGAATTTTTTATGAAAAAATTACCTTAAAAATTTAAAAACTGTTTTTCCGGGTTGACCTTTTAAATTTTTAGAATTTTTAAAACGATTTTGGACGATATTTTGACATTTTCCGGTAATTTAACACAATTTCCTCACTAAAAATTTCAAAAATTTTTATCGCTCACATCCATAGGGGCTCCGAAATTTTGGGAAGGGGGAGGGGGGTCAGATTTTGAGAAAAAAAGAAGGGGGCCCAAAAATTAAAAAGAAAAAATGAAATAACCTGTTTTTTCAATGGGGCTAGGTATTGGGGATTTTCAGTACAAAAAATTTTCCTCTTTAAAATTCGAGTGAAGAAAATTAAAATGGTAAGATTTAATCATTTTTTAAGCAAAATACGATTTTCTGATTAAATGCGGGATTGACTGAGAAAGCAGTAATTTTGACGAAAAATCAGTGAAAAATCACTAAGTTTCAATAAAAATATTTCATTGATAAAAAAGACCAGAATTTTGCAAGGCAACTGATTCAAATTTCAAGACATGCGTATGTTTATTAAGAAAAGACACTAAAATACTGCCTTGAGCGAAGCGAGGACGAAATTTTTATATTTAAAAATCATACTCTTCTTCGGCATTTTTTATGATAAAAAAAGCTCCTTGACAAGTGTTATGGGACGCGAGGCCTGCAGCCCCCTTGGGAGTGCCACTGCCAAATCTAGAATCTTTTCGGAAGTTTATCGAATAATTTAATTCCCCCCCCCCCATGATATTAAAAAAACACGCGGATTAAACTGGAACACCATCGAAAAATCTTGACTCGAATCAAAAAATAGATAAATTGGAAACGCATATTTTCTCAATCATGTTAAATTTGCTCGCGAGACAAAAATATTCTTACCTTAGGTATTCCTATCTTTACTTATTTCTACGATGAAATTTTTGGATCCCCTGGAAAAAGAGGAAAATGTTCATTAATAAATTCTAATTATCGCATAAAAACAAAGCTAAAAATCAAAATATTTCTAAAATTAAGGCACACAGAATACGATATTATGAGGTCACAAGTGAGATGATCATTTTTATGTCAGAGATTAACTGAACTGAACATCCATACCAATTTTCGAAATCTATTTCATCTTCAAAAATATCAAAAAATTCTTCGGTATTTTTAAAACCTTTCGCACAAAAACCATCCGATAATTTTCGTTCTTATCAATCTAATCACGGTCATAAATCGCTCGTAACCCCAGAACGAGCGACACGTAAATTTCACCCCGGCAGTATTTCACAAGTGCTATATAATCCATCCTAAGCAGAATATTCAATTTAAAACTGATCGACACACCATCCATTAACAATTAATTTCATTTCATCGATCATGCTGGAATCCCTGCCTCCTCTCCCCGAGAAACAGACTGCACAACGAAAGCCATATCAAATACACTTCATCCGAGAACGATGAAACAAACGCAAAAAACCCCTCTCTCGACCAAAAAAACGATGATTACATCAAAACACGCCGTAATAAATCAAAAGTTTTAGCGAAAAGTTATACAACTTAGTTACAACATATTCGGAACACGATCGGTTTATAAGGCTCCTATTTTGACATTTATATGAGTAGGAATACCCATAACTTAATCGGCGAATAAACTTAGCACGTATTTTTTTCCCGCTCATGAATTATAAACTGTAACTTGGAATACGCCTCGACAGGGAAATTTTTATTGAAAAAATTTTCCACCAAAAGCGGAGCCAAGGCTAAGCTCTTACGAGGAAATCTAGATATACGGATTGGAACACGATCAAAACAGCTTTAAAGGGATGTAAGACACGGAATGAAATAGCAGCGTTTGAAATTTAAGATAGCCAATAAAGCCTTCAGTTTGAAAATTTAAACAAACGGTGATCGTTGTGTCTAGCATAATTTTACCGTACAAAAAAAAACAGCAATTTCTTTTTTTAGCGTTTTTGTGTTACATCCTCTTAGCCTCTTCGTCGTTCAGCGAAAGAAATCGAGCTACGAAAAAATTGAGTCGAGAAAAAAAGTATAGAAGGGTACTGATTTGGGGAAACATTGTAAAACGACGTTTTTATTAAAGGTTTGTTAAAATGTTTAATATCGGTTAAAAGGTTTTTGTGTTTAAAAATTCTGTTCTCTTGTTTCTAACGGTTGTAAATGCTCGTTTTAAACTGAAATTGCGATGAGTAAACACCACATCATCGTCTGGTTTTATACTAATGTACTGTTACAATGCTACATGCACGTGAGGAGTATATACCAGACGATGACATCATCCTGGTAATTTGTCATACGACTAAAAACCCCCTACACTGCGTACGGATTTCAATTTCCACAAATAACACCAATGTAAACGAATTCCGCCCAAAAATAAACTGCCGGCTAATGCGATCTTAAAGAAAACAATCGTCGTACGGAAGATGGGGATACTTAGATATGTTAAGTATGCGTGTCGATAAGCAAAAACAATCAGCTTTTCAAAAAAAACATTACCCTTTACGTCAAGGCGTACACACGGCGGTCATTTCAACTCGTATGCCCAAATTGGCCTTCGTGTTGAAATAGAAAAACTCATTCCGTGTGCAGGATATTAATAATACGTACACGTGGATTGTCATCCTTTCTTTTTTATCCGGACAGAATGGAACGACGAGGTTGAGGGATGTGGAAGAGGAGGGGTCACAGTGCTGGCGCATATTGTCAAAAATAGAAATTAAATTGAGAAAGGAATGAGATGATGGAGAGGAACGAAATATTCATCTAAGGTTTTTTTTTTTTAATTTACAGGTGAGGATTTTGTACAATTCTTTTTTTAAAACTCATGCGCATAGATTTTGGGACTTGGCAATAGATTTTGTTGAATTACAAATTTTATTATGAAATGATATACTTTAAAGTATTCTCAAAGTAATTTGTGAAAATTTCATGCAACCGAACAAATAAATCAAACGAGAATAGGTCTAATGACCCGTAACATTCTTTGAAGTCTCACAAAAAAGGATTCCCACTTCCACTCCTAAGATAAAATTTTGAGCTGAAACAGATGAATCGAAGGACATCATAAAATAATTTACTCTCTACACTTCTGAATCAGTGTGAAAAATCAGATAAATAGTCAGAATTGCAGCCAGAACTGATTTTCAGTAGATTCTTAAATTTTTATTGACTTTCAGGATTTCACTGATTTTCCAGTAATTTTTACGCATGATTTGTTTCAGCTAAAAAAAAAAAATCACTGATTCTCCTATATGCAATTTTGGGAAAAAAACGTTTCTCAGTGATGTTATATAATTTTCCACTAATTTATACTTGAGAGAGAGTAGTGGCCCAAAATTTCAGGTGCTCAAGTTCATTCCTCGAATTTAGTCGAATTTTCGGAATTTTCCCGAAAATGTTTCGAAATATCAACGAAAATGTTTTCTGAGACATTTTGAAGCATCAAAAAACACTGGAATTTCCAAACTAGAGGAAAAGCCATCAAAATGATCACATATGAACTTATTTATGGATTTGGAATGAAAGTAACGAATTCGAAAATTGTGTTTCGATCGATCAAATTATAGAGGTGCTAAAGTGAATACTGGACCATTTTTTATGTGTTTCTCCTTGTGTTAGGAAATGTCAAAATGTTCGGAGACTCTTAAAACGTCACGAACCAGCTTCCAATGGATCGGGGAGGAGGGGGGTGTCGAAAATAGGATATATATCAAAATTTCAGAAGTTTTTCGTTGATTAGATCAAATTTATATTTATGCAGGGTGATTGAGTATAATTTATAAAACTTCAAAAATTAGTCAAAATTCGAAAAATGAACTTTAGCTCCTGAAAATTTGAATATTATGGGATTTGTATATGATCTACTTTCGATTTATTTATGTTCTGTCTCAGACATTTACCTCGATGGGGATACTTCACGTCTGCAAAATGATAAATTGTTGGAAGAAATATAACAAGAATGTCACAATATTTCAAAAAACATTTTCCTCGAATTGAAGGATTTCCAGACTTTTACAATGTATTCATGACGCATTGAGGGTGAGGGGGATGGGGGGGGAGTAGCTCACGTGACATACGCCGAAAGTAGAGCAAAAGAACGGATTTGACATGGTTCCTAAACAAAATGAGGTCAATTATTCGCTGAAAGTCAGGGAAAAATTCTGAACCATCCGCCACCTTTTATAAAAAAAAAAATTTATGTGAGTTGTTAGTACTGTCAATTTCGTTTAAACGTCACGAAATCTTCAGATCTTCAATTATAAATTTCGTTGCCTAATCAACTATCTTTTTTCTTCTGAAAAAAAACTCCGCTTGAAAGTTTAAATATTAGTGGCCCAAAGAGCTTACTGATTGGAACACAAAATTTTCCGGGGGGTTTTTTTTTTTTTTTTTTTTTTTCATGGTTTTTTTTCATCTTGTTGGAACACGAGAAATATTTCAAAACGTGAAATTCCCTTCATTCTCTCTCTTTCAACATCATGCGTCAAGTATTTTTTCTCTCATAACAACTCAGAGTGCATATAAATCACCAAATAAAAATAAGACTATTTTTGGAATTTTCTCAGGTTTAAAATTTTTTATTTTTACTCCTCAAATAATTAATCATTTGTTCCACATGATTCACAGAAGTTACTGCCATTTTCACGGCTTGCCCACCATGCAGAGATGGGCGAAAAATTTTGAAAAAAAGACAGTCAAAAGATGAAATTGTCATGTATTTTCCAACGTTAAATTATCTAAGTTTAGAAAGAGAGAGAAAATTTGACACAAGGTAATTATGTTAATGCTCGATAATTCAACAAGTTAGATCAAAAAATAAAATATGCCAAAAAAAACAAAGAGAAATTATCTTCGGAATTTTGTGTTTTTTTTCGTACTTCTGAATCAGTTTACAGATCTCAGCCGTTTTCGGATTTTCGAATTTTTAAAACCGATAGACACCTAGCTGAGCTCTCACAATAGGGTCTAAAAATCAATCTAGATTTCAAAAACAAGTGTGTTGAATGAATGAAGGAAATTGTGCTCGCTTACGCTTCTAACGAAATTTTTTGCAAAATTCGCAATTTTAGTGGAGGAAAGCATGAATTATTTTTTGTACTCATACGGTTCAAACAATAGAATAAATCACATCAATTTGGACCGAGCGAAGTGAGAGCGAATTTTAAAAATGATAAAAAAGAGCAACGGAAAACACTTTCCAGACGATTGCGTCTTTTTTCATATTTTCAACAAATTCCAGGAAACATTTCAAATTACCCAATTTTTCCCCCAAACTTTTCCACGTTTTATCCAAGAAGTTAAACACCACGGATCATTTTGATAAATTTGATTCCGGAAGTACATTTTAATCCGAAAAAAATGTTCATAACCTAGTACAACTCTGGTTCGAGACCTCAATCAAAAAATTTTCGATTCATATCTACCACGAAAACCTTTTTTAAAAGCCCAAATACTCGTGGATATCTATTTCCTCTCAAATTCCGACTAAAAATCCAATAATCCGCAATCGCGACTGAGGGGGACATACCTACTCACACCGTAAACCAACTTCATGGGCAGCTCTCTGGCGCAGAACTCGTAGAAAAACACCCTTCATCCAGAGTCGAGTAACTTAGCATTTGAATTTTTAATCAGGATACGAGCTTATTTTCCCTCGCACGAAAAAACGACGAAATTCAAAGCTCAAAAGCACGGAGACTAAAAACTCAATACGAATCGACTTGACGTCGATTACAGTACAAGAAGCTGCCTGCTAAAAGTGACGAATAAGCAGCACACACGCACGCTAGAAATGAACTATTCACTTAATTCTTTAATTGGATATTTGTCAAAGCGACAATGAGCAGACAGATACTCTCTATCTTTTTTCCCCCCGGAGAAATTATTCTTTTTAAACACAAAGGTGAAGACGTCGGTACATTATAGCAACTTGCCGGTGATTTCAAGTTTCCAACACGGTCGATCGGGACGAGAATATTGCCAGTGTGTCGGTCGCTTTCTACATCGTCTATTAGTTTTTACTAAACATGAGTTTTCCCGCCAGCGACCTTTTTCACGAAATTAAATTCGAATATTAATTATTTTTACAAACGCTCCTTAAAGTCTCCTTGATGCAGCATTTCAAAATACGAATTCAGTCCAGCCCACTTTCGGTAACTTCGCTTTCCTACACAAAGATCCATAGTGGAAAGACCCGAGCGCAGATGTGCTTCCAACGGACCTCCACGGTAATATGGATTTCGACTTATGAAACCTCATAACACATACTTAGGCCTAATTGTCATGTTAACAATTGTGATTAGTATATAAACTCAAAAGGTCGCAGTTAAAGGAAGCGAGAGAATGGTCCATCTCGCAGGGCATAGGAAGGGCCTACCACGACACCACGGATACATTTGAGAAAACTTTTCGGGCGCCGCGTTATTAAACGAATGTATACTTTGACCCAGCAATCGCGCATAACTTTTTAATTAACGTGCGAGGCAAGACGAATAACGTAAAATCTTTCGGTAGTTCAGCCAATCACCAAACGTGGCGAACCGGTCGCTCGGGTGAATGATTTGAAAAAATTAAATATTCCGCCACCTTTTTCCCAACGCTTCCTCGACACCATTGTTGTTGCCTTCTCTTGATACGGATCAGGTGCTTGGATGTTATAGAAAATACCCGTACATTAATTACACGCGCGAACAACAAAAGGCTCGCATTCCGCGAGTCCTATATACGATTATCTTCTCCGAAGCGCTCGTACGTTTGAATTTACTAAATGAAAATTTCATCCGGAACGGCGACGATGCGGCGGAGTGAGAAAGAAAAAAGAAACGATCTTGTAATTAAACCAGAAAGATGCATGCGAAGTGATGTGTGAAAACGAATTCCCTCCGCGAATTAAAACGCTAAGAGCTTTACGTGTGTTAGCGATTATCACCCGAATGCTTTTTTAAATGAAATATTATGTTCGATCGAGACCCCTCTTAAACCGCCTTTGAAAGTGAATTAAACAATTAGTTCGAATGACCCGAGGATTTGGTTGCAGGTGCGGTAAAGGGTTCTCGATCTTTTTGGCGTTGTCCACCTTCTGGCCCATGGTTTCTGCCTCGCTCTCTCCTCGTTTACGGTTCTGACAATGTTGGCAAAATATACTATTCGGACGTTGTTGGTTGGTATACGACGAAGCGCACGCGACGTGCGATCGCACGATGAGAAGTTATGAAATAATGAATTCTGAATCGAAAATTTACGCCATCCGATCGCTTTGGTACCATCAATTATCTAAAATGTTGCAGCTTTGTAATATTTTCCCCCTCGCTTCGTTCCCTTTCGATTATTTCATCGTATTTTTTAAAATTTGGAATAAAGAAGTTGGCAAAAAGTGTGGCAGTAATTTTGATCGAATGGTTATTCGCTAATTTATCGCAAGAATTAAACTTAGCAGAAACATTGAAGATGAAATTTATCACACGAGTATGAGAAAAAATGTGTAAATCTGCAATCAACAAACTGATCATTGAATTTATTACGGTTCGTTACAAGTTTCGTTATGTTTCCATTGATTTCTGATAAGTTCACAAAAATCTCAGACATGGTAAGTATCAAATAATGTTTCGGCCCTGAAAATCACAAATTGTTACTTTTCTGACAACATTAGCAAAATCTCTCTCCGGCCCGCAAAAGACTCAAATTCAATTTGAATTTTTTGGACTCCTCTCATGACCAAAAACTCAAGAAACTTTGAATTATCCTACGGAAGGAAACACTTCATATGAAAGGAAGGAAAAAACTCATTAAAGAAAAAATTTGAAAAAAAAATTGAAAAAAATTAAACAAATATATGTAGGGGTGTTTACTGGTCTAGAATGGTTCTTCGCGGATTCACAGAATGAAAATTGCAAAATTAGGACTTTTCGGACGACCGATTTTCAATTGTTTTTATCCCCTCCTCCGTCCTGGGAAAAATACGAGCTTCAAATTTGAATCATTTACGGCAAGCCTCTGCGAGTTTCCTACAGTTCAACTAAAAAGAGAATATGATGAGAGGGGAAGGGACGGTAGCACTACACTTTAAAAAAAATACCAATTATTTCCATGAGATATATTAATCATCACTTTGTTAGCAAAGAAAGACCTTCAAAAGTGGGCATTTCCCTTTTTGTCGTCAGAAAGAGCAGTTTCATAATTCAATTTGCATTTCTTCCACGTTTTTCACGACGTCTATTGAAATGTTGACCAAATTCGCTACTTTTTCCGATTTAAGGAACCCTGGCAGAGCACTATAAGGCTAGGTATCTCAACTCAGAGAAGTAAAATTTTGAACCCAAAACAAAATAAAATCGAGAGTACCATACATATAGAAGAACCTCATATCCAAAATTTAAGATGCTGAAGTCATATCGAACTTTGGAAATTTTTGAAAGTTTTAAATACTTCTCGCCTGCAATAAAAAAATTTTCGAGTTTGGCGAATCGATTGGAAACAGTTTTGAGATGTTTGAGAGCCACTAAAAACTTTTAGAATTTCCCAGCGCTGGAAAAAAGCCCATAAATGACTCAATACGAAATTTTAGACCTATAACGAGATTACCACACATTGGTGACCTATTGATCAATTAAAAACAATTTTCCCCAAAATGAGTAACTTTGAGTTCAAATTCACATTTCTGTGCAGAACATTTTCTGGAAAAAATTTAAAAATTCGGGGCTTTTCTCCAACGCTGGAAAACTTCAAAAGGGTACCGGCGGTTAAGATAGGCGAATCTGCCCCCGAGCTGAAATTCGAAACTAACCGGTGGAATTTGGTTCTTAGGGTCTGAAAACCACGTGGTAAAAATTGGCCCCCACTCCACTCCTCGCTCCAGTTATTGGACAAAACGTTAATTTTTTCCGCCTTTCATTAAAAATTTTATTTCACGCGAGTTTTTCACCAATTTTTTCAAAATTTCGTTGAGGGGGTGTTGTACCCTATACTAGGGTGATCAGTGGGGGTTTGAAAAAAAATGTTGATGATTTTTCCAGCCGAAATTGCGTTTGAACTTCAATTCGAGTTTTCCACATGATGTTCGAGGTGCAATTTGAAAAAACGCTATTTTATTTACTGAGTCCCTATGTACCATCAGATATTTTTTTCCGAATTTTTTAGGGGTGGAACTGAAAAATGCGAAAACCACGTTTCACAGCGTTTTCACTCAAAAAAGGTCATTTTGGCCGAAATTTTTTATTTTGTAATTATATTTCCAAAATACGTATTTATACACGACCCTTGTCAGATTTTCACTTTCCTTCATCTCTTTCGCGATATTGGTAATTCAAGTCCCAAATAAGTACAGAACAAGGCTCGAAATTGAATATCTCACTTTAAACTTTCATACGAAATGTCATACGAAAAAATTTGCATACAGATTTATTATTTCGCAGCTCAACTACTTCAATGAACTCCATTTGTAGGATCAAAGGCACTAAAATTTGAAGAATTCAGTTCGAGTCCACGATTTTTTCAATAATGTACTGAACATTTAGCACGGTCATTTAGGTTTGACCCAAAAAAAATTCCCGGAACGGGAAGTTCCTCGATTGAGCTTTGTAGAGGGTGT
>JAVBJF010000836.1:0-37758 GCA_033439095.1 Pseudococcus viburni | reverse complement strand
AAAGGGAGAAACAAGTTGAGGTAAAAAGAATGTCAGGCAATATAGAATGCAATTTATTGAAAACCCATTTTCCTGGGCCCATTTCCCTCTCTCACAAACGAAAACAAATAAAACCTAAGATGGATGTAAATTGAAGGGAACCAAAATTTAAAAATTTTGTTGATTGCGGCGTCGAATGAAAGCTCTTTTTTGAAGAGCCCTTGGGTTCAATTTCCCAGGGAAAAAAACACGATGGAGCAAGAAGACCAGGAGCTTTTCAGGACGAACCGATTAAGGGGGAGGGAGCTCCCCCCTGAGGAAAAATTTTTTACTTGTGAGTTGGGGAAAAAATTAACATTTTAACACATCTGGATTACTTTTTTAATGAAAAATAATAAATAAAATTGTAATTGTAAAAAAAAAATTGGAAATCCACAAAATTTTTCACTGTTTCCAAACTCAAAATTGGGTTATTTTTTTCCAAATAGCCAGTCGCTAATAGAGCATTTTTTAGGGCAAAACCCAAACAATTGAACCCAACAGAGATTTTTTTTTTTTGCTGAATATTGTCGAAAATGGTGTCCCCTATTAATCAACATACTTCGACCGCCCTAACCCGCCCCCATTGCGAACCCCCCTTACGGTGGATTAAAGCCCCCCAAAACCAGTTTTTTGGCTTCTGTTTAATTTTCTTTTCTTTGCATTTTTATGAAAAATTTACATCCACAGAATTTATTCTCCAACGTCAAAATTCCCTACAAAATGAGCTATCAACATTTCTGTACCTTGAAATAGAAGTGGAGTATCGGCGTCCTGAAAAGTGGGGTTTTGGAGGTAGGACTTAAAATTTAGAAAAAAAATGATCATAATCAACGTAATCGAATTTCTGTCAGCTTATGTTTAAATATGTTAGTAATAACCTATCTGCACACTCACCTTTCTCCCTCTCAATAAAAAGCCTCACCCCACAAACCCCCCCACCCCTCCTATTACTCAGATAGGTACTTGGAATTGGCCCGATAAAATGATTTCAAATAATTAACAAATTGCAGTTGTGGGAGCTTAGATTTATACCAAGTAGTATAAGTACCTAACTGCATCTTTGCCCATGCTAATCCACCCTTACCCTCCTTGAAAGCAACTTCGCCTCCTTATATCACAAAATACTTCAAATTTGCCAGTGATAGGTTACTTCTGTATATTGGCCGAAGCTCGCCATTTTCAGTGAAGAAGCTAGAATCTCCACTCCCTCCCTTCCTTCCGAATGCACTCCACTTTGTGCCACAGGCCTGTTTTTGGGGTAAGATCATTGAAAATTGAAAATTGAAACATGAATTTGAAATTGAGTGATTAAAAATAAATTGAAAAACATAGAAATTCCTATTCGTTTTGAATCAAGAATTAGAATAAGTTTTACCAATGGTAATCCATTTTCATAGGTATAAAAAAAAAGTGGGATCACCTGTGAAAGATATAACCGAGTGCGCAGAGGTGAAGAGGGACCAACTTGAAAACTATGTAGAAATTAATTTTTGCATGACGCTGGGAGGAGGAAGAATCTGGCGGAATTGGGTTAATAGGTCGAGAATTCTGCAAAAATATCCGAAAATTTTGCATTTTTAGTTGTTTTGAGAGGAAAACTTTCAATTTTTAGGCTCCTCCAAGTACGCTAAATATAATTCTTTCCCCTAAGCAGACCACATTATTTGGTCGCAGTTTACAATAAAGAAAACATTATGAATTCGAAATTCAGAATGCAGAGGAGTCAAATGTTTGAATGCAACCAACTCAAACACAACAACCAAAGACATGATAACGATTAGAAGACTTTTAAACAATGATTTTTCTTGATAATACCAAGGGTCGTCGTTTAAATGATTTACTTAAACATGAAATTATCTTTTAAAAGAATTATATGAACAATAACTAATTTGTAATAAATTCGGCGAAAAAACCACACAAAATGGGTGAATTTTGCTCAATATACAGAAATACCTGTGTCACTGGCAAATTTGAAGTATTTTGTGTGATATAAGTGGGTTGAAGTTTGCTTTCAAGAGGGTAAGGGTGGATTCGCATGGGCAAAGATGCAGTTACTTATTACTACTTGGTATAAATCTAAAGCTCCCACAAAATGCAATTGTTGTTAATTATTGAATATTGATCATTTTTATCGGCCAATTCCAAGTACCTATCTGAGGAATAGGAGGGGTGTGGGGGTGTGGGGGTGAGGCTTTTTATTGCGAAGGAGAAAGGTGAGATGTGCAGATAGGTTATTACTACATATTTTAAACATAAGCTGCCAGAAATTCGATTACGTTGATTTATGATCATTTTTTTCTAAATTTTAAGTCTACCTCCAAACCCCCCACTTTCAGGACGCCAATACTCCACTTCTATTCAAGGTACAGAAATGTTTGATAGCTCATTTTGTAGGGAATTTGACGTAGAATAAAATATCTGTGATGTATTTTTTCATAAAAATGCAAAGAAAATTAAACAGAAGCCAAAAACTGGTTTTGGGGGGCTTTAATCCACCGTAGGGGGGTTAGCAATGGGGGCGGGTGGGGCGGGTCGAAGTATGTTGATTAGGGGACCATTTTCGACAATATTCAGCAAAAAAATCTCTGTTGGGTTCAATGTTTGGGTTTGCCCTGAAAAAATGCTCTATTGACTGGACTACAACTCAAAATTGGTCATTCTCCTAAGTGATGAGTAAAAATGTCAGTTGTGACGATTGGTATTTATTTTTTAAGTAAAAAATGAATGAATAAAATGGTTACCTATTTTAAAAGTTGGAAATCAACAAATTTTTCACTCCTTAGTTGAGAAAATTAGTCATTTTCTCAACCTTTCCCAACTGAAAATTGATCATTTTCCCAGCGAAGGATTAAAACGTTGTAATTTATGCTTTATTAGGGAAAAAAATTAATTACTTACTTACCTTGTCATTTTAAAAATTTTCACTTGTCAACTAGAAATTTTTTATAGTAGTACTTGTAATTTAAACGAGATTTTCCGCATTTTTCTTCAAAATTATTCCAATTAATTTCATTGTTCTTGTTCTCTTTGAAACTTATTTTTGATACTTGAAAATACAATTTTTCAAGAGGTTCAGCCTCACTACGCTCGGACATATTATATTTCTGCTTTCATCATTTCAAAGTAGAAGCAGTCGATTTTTCATTAAAGTTTATTCTTCCAAAACACTATTTTATTGCATATTCAATTTGAGGTTTTCTGAAATTTTCGCCTTCGCTTCGCTCGGGCCAAATCCATCTCCTTATTCTTTACATTGCAATTACAAAATTTTATTGATGTAAAATTACCTATATATTTTCTTCAAAATTTCCACCCTTTCTTCGCTCAAGGCAAATAAACTATTTCGTATGTTTTTTCAATTGCAATGAGATTGCTTGTAGGTTCAAAAAAAATATAAATTTGGAGTAACTAATGAAAAATTTATTCAGATATTTTATCTCAAAAAGGGTCTTATAATGGGTGTAAAAACTTCAAAAGTTCAAAAAAAAATGATGAAAAAGAGTAAAAAAAAAATCTCACGTGCTTTGGGAAAAATTAGTACCTTCATGTACATTCTAAGAAATCAGCCGGGAAAGTTTGAAAAAAATAGTTAGCAAATTTGAATTTCACCCCCTCTCCCGGAAGTCTGATATCCGTTATATGTAGTGGGGAATTTTGAAAATTTGTGTTGGGATTTTCACCTCTTCTCCCCCCCCCCTCACCGAGAAATGTCTTCGGTGCGTCATTGGGAGCTTTAAATATTTATTACATAAAATTTAAAATCATCTTACCGGATTTTTTTTAAAAACAATCTTTTCCAACTCTCGACACCTTTCAGGTGAAATCTTATTGCCAACCCCACATCACAAAATTTCCAAAACACCACGTAATTAAATAATTGTATTTCCATTTTAAAAATTCTCATTTCATTGTAAACATAAAAAAATTGAACAAAATGAACATAAGCTCAACTTTAAATCATTCGCGAAACATTTTTATCGCTAAATTCAGTCTTAAATCTGCAAATTTGCTCTTCGTCGTTTATTCAAAAACCAAACCAATAATGGTTCTATGTATATTTTTTTCTGGTTTAGTAATTAACTTTCAATGATGTTCAGATCATTGAGCTCGAAAATTCTACGCAACTTGTACTTCTTCACTTCTTCAGGTTCTACCAATACCACCTCAAAAAATTATCCATCACAGAAACAATATCTACGACGAAATTATATTTGCAACCATGGTAATCGATCATTGACTCCAATTTTTTACCGAAAATTTCATCAATGGGTATCGTTGATTTGAACTCTTTAATTTTTTCTCCACCTTCGAAACAAAAAGATGCAAATTCTCCCCAGTATGTTTCATCGTAAGATTTCCAAAAATCCCAATCCATAAATTTCTCCTCGAATTGATTAACTAGCGATTCTTTTATTTCAACAATTTCTTCATTGGTTAAGAATTGAGCAGAAGTATTAATCAAAGAATGTAAACTAACTGCATTCATTGAATCGAACAGACCACGAGTTCCCGAAGTTAGAATTAGCTGACGTTTCATATTTTTTAGCCAATGATGCATCGGGATAAGCGTCTTCGACGAATTTTACAACCCTGTTCCAATTCCCACCGAGGAAAATGTTTTTAGTTTGGAATTCGCTCGAGTCCAAGATTAGCTTTTTGAAATCGTTCATCGAAGATACGTCGGGGCCGTAAAATTTAACGAATTTGTTCAGACGTTCAAAATATCCCATTGAAAATTGTTTTTTACAAAAATTTTTAGCTTTCGACGATTTCATCATTTGTTTCTTGAACTCGATAGTATCGCTGTCGTCGGGTAGGCAAAACTTGATGATTTTATCAACCTTGGAGTAAATGTCTTCGTAGCGTGTCCATAAACTAGGGAATACTTCATTGTAATGATATTCCACCATCAACTCTAACCCTTGGTCTAAAATAAATTCCTTTCTGTAACTTGGTGACGTGTAGGACAACATAGCGTATAAAAATTGTAACATGTTGGATACAGAGACTAATGAAGATAAAAAGTAACGTTCAACAATAGCACTCTTCTCTTGATCCAAAATAAATCTCCTATGGTGATCAGAAGCTGTATCCCACAGTCTAATTATCGAAAGATGTTCTCCTGTGAATCTGCTATCATATAGCAACATTAAACGCAGTAGCCCGGCAAATTGTCAGTGATGGCATAACGGAATTTTTTTTTCGTTACGTTATTTCGTTACGTTACAAATTTGTAATTAACGTTATTAGTTTCAGTATGTGTAACGAAAAAATGCTGTAACACAATTATTTAGAAATAACGTTATTTTCATTTTTCGTTACCGTTATTTCGTTACGTTATTTCGTTACAGGCAGAAAAATTGGAAAATTGTGTGGGGGACCCCACCCCCTTGCGAAAATAAAAATCAGGATGTTTTTCTGCAGTCTGGACTGAAAAGAAATGAGAAATGAAAAATAAATAAAAAGTGTTGAAAAAATGAGAAATTTTATCCAAAAAATGAGAAATTTTATCCAAAAAATGAGAAATTTTATCCAAAAATATGATAACGGAACACCATTCACAAAATTGACAAAATTTATTCTAAAAAAATAATAATATTTATCACAAAATTGGGTAAAATTTATTGCTTAAAAATAAATTTTACCCAATTGCGTGATAAATATTATTTTTTTAGAATAAATTTTGCCAATTTTGAGAATGGTTTTCCGTTATTATTTTTTTGGATAAAATTTATTCATTTATTTTTTCAGTGTGAAGCATAGCGGATTCCCCAGAATAAAATATGCACTTCATCTCGCTGCAATCAGTTTTCAAGTATTCAATGTTTAGCTAAGCTTTGAGAAATAAAAATAAGAATACATGTTCTTTTGAGTATTTCAATAATATTAATATCACTCCATTTCATAAAATTAATAAGTAAGTATAGGAATTTGAAAATTTCAAATTCATTTTTGACAAACTCTTTTTTGTTATTTTTCCAAACTTTTTTCATCTCAATTTTTTTATCAGTGGTTGGCTTTTCAAAAAAAATAACGAAAAAAATAACGATAAGTAACGAAATTTTTTCGTTATTCGTTACATTTAATTTTCAAGGTATATTGTAACATTATTATTTTGTTACAGCTAAAATTCCGTTACCGTTACATTTCTGTTACATTGTAACGGAAAAAATTCCGTTATTTTCGTTATTCGTTACGTTACGTTATTCGTTATGCCATCACTGCAAATTGTTCATTGATGATAAAATGCTTAATTCTTGTCCAAACAGAAAGCGCTATCTCAGGGTCTTTTATACAAAAATTTCTCACAATCTCGAAAGGAATTGCGAACAAAATCTGACCCAATTGAAATTCGTTCATTTTAGACAACAATGGTTTCTGCAAACGTTTATCAAATGCCGCCGGATGCTTCAACAATAACATAGCTTTGGTGACTTGATCTTGTTTACTTAGACGATTCCAGAAATACACGACGGCTTGCCAATCATTCTGACTTATTTTTGTCACCATAAAACTTTCCACTGATTCGAAATTCGCACCGAATCTTATCTCACTCATCTCTTTTTTCAGCTTGCATATCCAATAAAACGCGAGACGAGGTCTCCTTTGACTGATCACCTTGGCGAGAACATTTTCAAGCTCTTCATTCACAGTGAATTTCTCGAATTCGTCTTCTAAACAATATCTACACATGATGGCGAATTTATCTACTTGGCTCAAGCTATCCAAAGCTAACATTTTTCGAGCAGTTTGAATGTAATTTATTTTACCATCGAATCGCCAAACGAGGCATTTTATATGGTCACGAAAAATGCTCATTTGGTGATCAGGTAACGTTTTCCTCTGGTTGTATGACATCCAATCAATTATTTCTCTCTGGAGCTTCAATATTGAATACTTGATGAGACCTGGGATGAGATGACGAGGAATGTAATCTCGTAGAAATTCAGAATATTGTTCCACCTTCTTTCGGTATTCCGTCATTAAATAGTAGTGAAGTTGGTTGTTTTCGTTTTTGTTAAAGTCTACGCCGAAAAAGAAATGATACCATAGTGATCTGGCTATTTTGAAAGATGTTAGTAGTTGCAACGTTGGTATGCGTTCATTGAGCAACTGGCAACATCCTTGCAAATCAATCGATGTCGGGAGTGAGACATCCATTTTGATTACCTGAAAAATATAGTCCATATTCAGTCCATGGACTAAACTACGAGGTCTATTTAAATTAAAGGGTACCGGCGGTTAAGATAGGCGAAACTGCCCCCCGTGCTGAAGTTCGAAAGTAACCGATTAAAGTTGGTTCTTATGGTCTGAAAACCTTGTGGAAAAATTTTTGCCCTCATACCCCTTTCCTATCCTCAGTTATGGGCCAAAACGTTCTTTTTTCAGCCTTTTCATTAAGAATTTTTATTTTCGAGAGTTTTCAACCAAAATTTTTCAAACTTGCGTGGGTGGTACACTATACTGAGAGGTAGTAGGTAGTCCAGGAAAAATAGCATCGAAAAATTGGGTAAAAAAGAAAAATATATTAATCGCGATTTTATTGCTGAAAAAGCTTCTAGGTATATGATGTTCAGTAGGGTGGATCGCTAAAAAAAAACATATCTCAGATTTCAACCAAATTCGCTGGAGTTGTTGGGTCATCATCGGAGACTACCCAAAAAAATTTTGAGCCCCCTAGGTGAAGAGGGAGGGGCTACGGGCACTTAAAGGGCACCTCCTTTTGAAAAAAACGCGGTTTTTTGTGTTTTTTAGCTCGAAAATATGGCGTACGATTCACGAAAGAGCACTAAAAAGGTGCGATTTGAGTTTCTACACCCCCCTGAGCAATTGCCGCCCCTCGAAAATGAAACCCCATTCTGCTACCCGGGGGTCCAAAAGTTGCAGATCGCGAAATTTCAATGTTGTGAAATTGTATTTGGCATCGAATTGATTACTTTGACACCGGACAATTTTATAATTTTTTTTTCTAATTTTTGAAGAAAATTTTGAAAATTTTTTTCGATCAGTGTGACCAACCGCAAATTGTAATATTCAAATATATGGATTCGCGTTGATCTGATCATGTATATCTAATAGGGTGGATCGAAAAAAAAAACATATCTTGGATTTTGACCAAAATTTGGGGGTGGTTTACTTTGAGTGGGAGACTTCACAAAAAAATTTTGAGCCTCCGAGGGTGCAGGGGGAGGGGAGGAAGAGGTGCTCAAAGTGCACCTCTTTTGAAAAAAAAACGCCGTTTTTTTGCGTTTTTTAGCCAATCAAAATTGTGTGAGAAGCCTTAGTAAGACTTAAAAGATGCGATTCGAGTTTCTACATCTCCCTGAACCATCGCCGTCCTCCTCCGATCAAAATTCTGACTGCTACCAGGGGGTTGAAAAGTTGCAGATTGCAATATTTCAATAATATGAAATTATCACTAAGCTGGAATGATTTTTTTTTTGTCATCGAGTAAGTGAACAAAAAATTTTTCAACCACTAAAAGTGAATTTTGAAAAAAAAAATTGAAAATTTTGTACCCCAGTGCAGCCAACAGCAAATCATGAAATTCCAAAATACGGAATTTATATCGACTTTGAATTGATTATTTTTACGCCTGAAAATATTATGTATTTTTTTTTCAATCACTGAAAGTATATTTCGAAAATTTTTTTCAAAAATTTTGTATGTCAGTGCAGCCAGTTGCAAATCGTGGCATACTACACACCTATGGGGTTTACGTTGACCTCAAATTAATTTTTCTGTCGTTTGAAAAATACACAATAATTTTGTTTTCAATCATCAAAAATTAAAAATTAAAAATTTTTCTTTGAACATTTTGTACGTCAGTGCAACCAGTTGCTAATTGTGATAGGTATTCTGATATTATGAACTCGAATCCATTATTTTTTCGTCAAGTGATTGGACAAATTTTTTCTCCCAATCAATAGAAATACGTTTCGAATTTGAGGACTTACTCGAATGACAAAAAAAAATCATTCCAGCTTAGTGATAATTTCATATTATTGAAATATTGCAATCTGCAACTTTTCAACCCCCTATGGTAGCAGTCAGAATTTTGATCGGAGGAGGACGGCGATGGTTCAGGGAGATGTAGAAACTCGAATCGCATCTTTTAAGTCTTACTAAGGCTTCTCACACAATTTTGATTGGCTAAAAAACGCAAAAAACGGCGTTTTTTTCAAAAAGAGGTGCACTTTGAGCACCTCTTCCTCCCCTCCCCCTGCCCCTCGGAGGCTCAAAATTTTTTTGTGAAGTCTCCCACTCAAAGTAAACCACCCCACCAAATTTGGTCAAAATCCAAGATATGTTTTTTTTTCGATCCACCCTATTAGATATACATGATCAGATCAACGCGAATCCCATATATTTGAATATTACAATTTGCGGTTGGTCACATTGATCGAAAAAAATTTTCAAAAAATTATAAAATTGTCCGGTGTCAAAGTAATCAATTCGAGGCCAAATACAATTTCACAACATTGAAATTTCGCGATCTGCAACTTTTGGACCCCCGGGTAGCAGAATGGGTTTTCATTTTCGAGGGGCGGCAATTGCTCAGGGGGGTGTAGAAACTCAAATCGCACCTTTTTAGTGCTCTTTCGTGAATCGTACGCCATATTTTCGAGCTAAAAAACACAAAAAACCGCGTTTTTTACAAAAAGAGGTGCCCTTTAAGAGCCCGTAGCTCCCCTCCCTCTTCACCTAGGGGGCTCAAAATTTTTTTGGGTAGTCTCCGATGATGACCCAACAACTCCAGCGAATTTGGTTGAAATCTGAGATATGTTTTTTTTTAGCGATCCACCCTAATGTTCAGAGTCTGTGATAAATTCGCACCGCCCCACCCCTATTGCTTTTCAAGGGAGGTGGACCCCTTATGGGGGAGAAAATTGTTTTGCACCAATTCCGCCTAAATTCGCGTGGAGGGTTATGTAGGTGTAGAAATTCTCCCCAAAAAATTTCAGCTCCCCCCCCCGACCTCAGGGGGATGAGCCAGCGCTTCCCAAAGTTGGACATTTTTGACTAAAATGCCAAAAAAGAGAGTTTTTCGAGTATAAAATGACCCCAAAATTTTAATTTCGAAAAATTTCATGTTTTCTGTATACATTTTGAGATGACGAATCCGACTAGCCTATCAACTTTTTCATTTAAGGTGTCCCCCGCAGTGGTGGCAACTATTGTGTTACCCAAAGGCTTGAGCAAGACATGAGCTGTGTTGGGCAAGACATGAAAAGCCCCCCTTGAGCTCGGACAGGTGATTTTTTTATCACAAAAATGTGAAAAAAGTGAATTTTTTTGCTCTTGAAACATGATCAGGCATCATAGTGAAATTTGGTGGAAAAAAAGTAACTTTAGTTAGAGGCCTGCGCCGATGGCGTTTGAATCGGCGGCGGCTGGACAGATTTTTTCACCAGGGCTGGCCGGCAAGCCGACTTGAGCCGATGCTATCGGCGGCGCGTAAAATTTTCGGCGGCGGCGGCTCAGCCGTCCAAAACGACTGGGTAATTAGAGTCAGGAGCCCTTTGACTGAATTTTCCGAATCTCGCAACTTGAAGTTCAAATCCTTATTTTTTGACTGACAATTTTCTTGAAAAAAAAACGTAATTTTCTGCCAAAAAATATGATTTAGAACAGAGTTACGAATTTTGGAAAATTGTGTTTTTAATTGATGAAATAGACCACCAGAACCAACCTCAAAAATCAACCAAGGGGGAGGTAGACTGAATTGTTTTCAATTTCTTTCATCAATTGACAGATATCAAAATTTTAATTTTTTGAATTTGGACCCTACAGTGGTGTAGTCAGAAACTTCTCATGGAGGGGGTCCGAAATTTCCATAATTTTTGAGGAATTGTAAGTTCACACCCCCCCCCCAATCAAATTTCCTTTTACTATAAAAACACAAAATTCAAACTTTATAAAGTTTTCATGCGATTTGCATAGCACATTTAAGGAAAAAAACTGATGACAATATCTTACATAAGTACTAATTATTTTGGCCTTTAAAACCGATACAAATACCTAACAAATCCAAGAATTGGCGTCAGAAGCTTTTTTGGGAGGGTGCAAAGTGGGTATGAAGACTTGGAATATCAAAAGGGAACTATTTTTTGCATAGTTGATTCAAGCAGTTTATTTATATAGGTATTGAATTGCGATTTCTTTCATGCCCGAGCGAAGCGAGGGCGAAGTTTTGAGAAAATTCGATTTTTAATGCTTCAAAAAGGCACTTTTTCACGTAAGTTTCTGACGCCAGGAGGAGAGGGGGGGGGGGGGGTCAATTTTCATCAAATCTTGGTCACACAGATCCACAGATGACAGACAAAAAGCAAAGTGGTGAGCGGCTAAGCCAGCTAAGCCGAGCTCCTAAACGGCGGCGGCTAGTGGCGGCTCAGCCGTAATTTATGCGGCTGGCGGCGGCTCAGAAATTTTGAAAAAATCGGCGTCGGCGGCGGCGCGGCTCGGCGGCGCAGGCCTCTAACTTTAGTAACCCAATTTGGGAGAAAAAGTAACCAATACATTACCAAAAAGTAACCAAAAACTAAATTTTTAATGGTAAAATTTGTAAAAAAAACAAAAAAAACATGTATGTACTTTACTTAATGCAATTATTATAACTTATAAGCGCTCCCAGAAATTATGTAAGGGAGGGGCTGAGAATTGGAGAAAAATGGGATGAGAGGGGGGTAAAAATTCGTAACAAACTTCAAAATCTATTTTTACAGTAGTGCTCGTAAAGTCAGGTTAATTTCAGTGGACAGATGAAAAAATGTAATACAGTTAAAAGCGAAGAAAAACTGAAAAATTTCAAGAATTCTCTAAATCTGAATCGGTGAGATGAATATAAATGAAAATCAGTGATTCGCATTGATCGTTTAGTCAAAATTACTGATTTTTTTCTGGTTAATTGAAAATCGACTAAGAAATCAACCACTTTTGACTGCAATATCAATGAAAATTATTTTATTGGTTCAAAAAGGCAGAGTTTTTATAAAACTTGATTGATGTAGATTTAGAAAGTTATATTCTAATGTAAGAAATAAGAAAAATTATTTTTGAAGAGTAATAAAATGCACTTCTCTGAACGCTTTTGAGGTAAAATTTCATTTTTTTATTGAGCTTGGATTGAATCTGCTCGACTCCGGGACTTAATCAGACATTATGCAAGGGCGGGGAAGAATTTGAAAAAAAATGAGGGTGTGTCAAAATTCAGTAAAAAAAAAGTGAATATCTAGCCTACCTACCCTGTAAATTTATATGAAAATCAGTGATTTTTCATTGAAATATTAATCAAAATTACTGATTTTTATTTGACAAATTGGAAATTGATTGGAGTTTTGACTGAAATATGGGTGAAAATCTCTAGTTTTTGATGAAAATTATTTCACTATATACTTAACCAAGAAAATGAAAACACACCAATTTTGACTGATTCAAATTTAGGGAATGATAGTGTATTCAAGAAATAGAGGTACCAATGTACTGCCCGAGCGGAGCGAGGGCGAAATTTTTTGAAACAAAAAAGTCTCCAAAACTCGACTAAACCGAAACTAACAGACACTTTACGCTTGAAAAAATCAATTTTTAGAGAAAAATTGTGAAAAAAGGGTAAATTTTTTGAGAAATTTTGGAAAAAAGTAACCGAAGTAACTTTCGAAGTGGAAATAGTAACCAAAAGTAACTTGTCTCGAAAAAAGTAACCAAGTTACTAAAAAGTAACCACGCTATGATGCCTGCATGATGATCTTTCGGTCAAAAATCACTGATTTCTCAATCGATTCCCAGTTTATCAGAATAAATCAATAATTTTGACTAAAAAATTAGTGAAAAATAACAGAAATTCCATAATTTTTAAATTTTACTTTGCACAAATCCGTACATGCATGGTTCATGAATTATCAAACCCTGACTACGCCAGCGCCACTGAAATAACAAGTTACTGAATTTTTTTATCGAAATTTCACCCCTCCTTATTTTTTCAGAATTCTGAGCCCCTCCCTTAAATAATTTCTGGGTGGGCTTATACCTATATTATATGTTACATTTTATCGTTTCGATTTTCGACTTATGCGTTGAGTACCTAATATTCAATTTACCTTAAAGTTACATTTATATATGTACCTAGCTACCTACCTGTACCTACATATTAATTTTCCTTTTACATGTTATTTTGAATTAAACATATGGCATTGAAATCATTAAACGCCCCCTTCCCATCCTTCAGCCTCTTATACATTTTTTATGCTAGTGGATTTCGAAAAAAAATTTTGGGCAAGACATGAAAAAATTCCAAGTTGCCACCTTCTGCCCCCCCCCCGGTACGGCCCATTCGAAATATACAGATCGTTGTTTTAGAGGTCATTTTTTGCTAAAAAAAACACGATCGGGTTAAACACCCCAAAATGAAAAAGTTGATAGGCTAGCCGGATTCGTCATCTTAAAATGTATACAGAAAACATGAAATTTTTCGAAAATAAAATTTTGGGGTCATTTTATACTTAAAAAACTCGTTTTTTTGGCATTTTAGTCAAAAATGTCCAACTTTGGGATGCGTTGGCCCAGCACCCTGAGGTCGGGGGGCTGAAATTTTTTGGAGAGTATTTCTACGCCTACATAACCCTCCACGCGAATTTAAGCGGAATCGGTGCAAAACAATTTTCTCCCCCATAAGGGGTCCACCCTCCTTAAAAAGCAATAGGGGTGGGGCGGTGCGAATTTATCACAGACTCTGGACATCGGGACATCATATAGAAGCTTTTTCAGCAATAAAACCACGATTAACATATTTTTCTTTTTTCAAAGTACATTTCTCCTGGGCTACAGGTATTAGTTGATGATTTGAAAAAAATTTTCGATGATTTCTTTTAACTGAAACTCGTGTTTGAAAACTTCAAATCGAGTTCTTGAAAAATACGAAAACCTATTTCTCCGCAACGTTTTTCACTCATAAAGTGGTCATTTTTGGTCGAATTTTTTGTGTATAATTATACCCCAAAATACGTGACAAAATAAAAAAGCTAACTCTGGTTTAGAGTTGAAAATTCCAGAAAATCACATTTTACATTGACTTTTTGAGTCATTTATAGCAAATAGAAAATCATTAGAAAAAAAGGAAATTTCGAGACGAATTAAACGGTCGTTCCCAAAATAAACATGAAAAAGTTGACCTCTTGAATACAAATCTGAAGGTGATTTTTTCATCTAGTTATATTGTTCTTCAAAAAACAGTTTTTGAGGGGTTTTAGTATGTGCTACCACCTCAAAAAATAATAAAGAATTTAGCTGGTTGCAGAACACATCAATCATTAAAAGCCTATTTTTAATTTTCCGCATTCAAAACTGCCATTTTACGAATTTTTGAAGTTTTCAAACCCCTTTTCAAGATCGTTTTACTTAGGGGTCAAAAAATCTGAATTTTTTATTATTTTACCCTCTTCTTAGAGAATGCGGAGTTCCTAACCTCGGGGTCAAAAATCATATTATTTTGCTGTACCAACTCGATTTTCGGAGGGGGGGGGGGATGTTGAAAAGATGTCTTAGGCTAATTCACTCATTTTCCTACTTGAGCCTTTACAGAATTTTTATGACACTATGACGTCACATCATAAAAAATTAAATCATACAATTTGAAAGTCAATTCTATTATTTTTCAAAAAAGTCACCACTGAAAATTTCCAAACCCGAATCCTTCTCGAGTTATGGGTAAAAAAAATACAAAAATATTAGAAAAAAATCACCAAACCGTTAAGCACAGAATATGTTATCCCCACAACAACGGTAATTTCCTTCAACCTAACGTCACAGTCATTATTTTTATCACTTCCTATGATGGGTTTTTCGAAGACAGAAGGAAAACATTATCTTAACATGAGTAATGAATTTTACACTATCGTATCGCTTCCCACTTACATGCAAAACAACCGCTCTATGCTTCGGTTCTGTTTTTCTAAACAAAATAAGAACTAAATTATTACTTTATCAAGTTCATTATTATTATGCTATCTGCACTTTTGAAATAAATCGTTCATTTTTTTCGCGGAATTTCCAATATCTAATTAACCCTTTGCTGCATAGGTGGTCATATACGACCACAGCTTGCCCAAATTTGAAAAAATTCAAAAAAATTCAAAATATTTCCAAAACTTTACTTTAAACATTTTATGAACATCCCAATACATTAAATTTCATGATTCATTCGCATACTTTGGTAAATATTTATAATAACTAAAAAAATTTTCCCAAAATTTGAAAATTTTTGGAAAATTTTGATGGGAAATTCATGCAGTAGAGGGTTAACCACATGACTAAAAAATGTTCGACAAAAAGACCTACTACAAATGTATGATTCTTATCTGGTTCTACGTCAAAGTAAGTCAAACCTTAAAATAACATTATCCATAAGTATTTTAGAATAAATGTCACAATTTTCCTAGAACTTGTACCAAGTGTGACACTAAATTTAATTTTTAGGTTCAAAACGTCGACTCAACATCGCCTTTTACTTTCAATTGTAAAAACGGAAAATTCATCCAAGATGTATATTTTTGTGACGGTAAAAACGACTGCGGCGATAACAGTGACGAAGCCAATCCAGGATGTCAACGAGTACGTAACAAAATTTTAAAAAATTGGAACATTTGAACTAAAAATCTTTTAATATAGACTTGGTGCAGTAGAGGGACGTTCAGATGCGATAGCGTATGTAAAAATATCACAGTACGTTGTAATACGAAACCAGACTGCCAAGATGGATCTGACGAATCGAATTGTGGTAAGTGACAATTTTCAAATAAATTGATCATTTTTAGTCAGACAGGTACCTATCAATATTGTTTTGATTTTTTCTCATCCAGGTAACGAGCTACCAATAGATGACTGTACATGGCAGAAAGGAAAGTACTTATGTGAAGATAATCTCAGATGTATTTATTTGAATCATACGTGCAATGGAGGATGTAATTGTTTTTGATTGCTCGGATGAAAAAACCCGATTGCTTGAGCGATAAAGAAAGTTGGTAACTTCTTTCTATTATAAACATACACTATTTTGTAAAATTAAACCATCAATGCGGTGAAGGTCTTTTTCTCGTTGACGATTTTGAGGGCCGAAGCAGCCCCCTTTTTTGAGAAAAAAATCAAAAAAATATTGCAATGTCTTCAAAACAAGATTTTTTTACAAAATTTGTATTCGTCTGCCTTCTAAAATTGGAATGACCTCCCCACATCGAATGGATCTCAATGACTTCACATAAAATGACCCCCCCCCAAAAAAAAATAGTAAAACCACCACAAAATGAATCCGTGAAGGTCTTTTCTTAAGGAGCAATTTCTCGTCGACCATTTTGAGGGCCAAACGAGCTCCATTTTTTTAAAGTAAAAAATCAATAAAAAATATTGCAAAGTCTTCAAAACAAGATTTTTCGCTCAATTTTTGTTCGTCTGCCTTCTAAATTGGAATGACCTCCCCATAAGGTATGGATCTCAATGACTTCTCCCCCCCCCCCCACAAAAAAATTAGTAAAACTACCACAAAATGAATCCGTCGGAGATGAGGGAGGGGACTTTTAGGAAGATGGGGCCATTGCTCATAAGCTTAGAGTGATCACCGACTCATCGCACCTCTGAATGTATTTGTATTTCTTGAATATTTCGTAAAAGTAAAAACAACGTACATTTATAAATTTCTCAAGGGAATTTTTGATTTTTCTCTTCACAGTGGAAGAATACACGAAAAAAGCATCTTCTTACACGTGCTTCAGGACTCCAAATGGTCCACATTGTTGCTCAGAATTCGATACCTTATGTCATGGTAATACACAATTGCATATTTGCCCATATTTACCCCTAATTGTCATTTCACCTATTTTTATTTTAAAAAATCCGCAGAATGCAGAGAAAATCAATGCGAACAAAAATGTATCGAGTTTAGACAAGAGCCCAGATGTTTGTGCGATGAAAATTACGTCGGCGTTTCTGGAACCAATAACAAACAATGTGTCAGTAATGGTAAGTTATGAAAAAAAACTTCATTCTTTTATTCAAGACACCCCCCCCCCCGCTCTGCTTCTAACCTATTTTTTAATCATTCGATAAAAATTGTAAAATCAGTTTAATAATCATGACTCAAAATACCACACAAGCCAAATGATTCCAACTACGAGGAGGATCTCATAATTAAGGTTCCATATTTTATTGAATTGGGCTGGGGGAGGAGGAGGCAGTGGTGTTGGAAGAATGCAATATTCGTTCAATATTGTTAAAATGAAACGTATACAAAATCGTGAAAAATAAAATATTACAAAAATTTGTAATTTAAAATGGCCAAAGTTGAACCGACGAAAAACGAAACCGTAAAAAAATTTTATGACAAGTACCTATTTGAAAAATTAAATCAGTAGGTAGTTCAAGATTGTTCATCTTGGATCAGGAAACCTGAAATTGAGCCCCCAGGAAAACTAACGCAAGACAAGATTCAAGGAGGTTGATATAAAATTCATTAAAATTATAGTAAAAATCATCGATAAAACTGCTTTAAAAAATTTGAAAATAGATCAGGTGCTCGTGTTTTGATCTGCAAAATTGAAATAAAATTTGAAAATCTTGAAATTTGACATTTGCACCGAATTGTGAATTTTTTTATTCATTAAATTTGCTTCTGATGTCATTTATCGAAAACATTAAAATCCGTCTCCTCCTCCTTCCTCGATGCAAATCCCCCCCCCCCCTATTTTAAATGGTCAGTCAAAATATATGCATGGAATTTTTTGACATTCTACGTAAGTCCGTTTCCGAAGTTATTTTACTCACAAACAAAAATTCAATTAGAAATTGACATAAATGTTTAAAAATCCCCAATAGGAATAAAAAATATTGACCTTTTTTTGATCTCACGAATCTTTTTGTCAAAAATTATAAAATTTAATATGTACGGTCTACATCTTTTCCCTGGAAATAAAATAAAATTTTCAAGTCAGAATTGTTAGTTCCTTCAAGGGCATTTCTACAGCCATTTCATCGAAAGCACCAATTTTAACCCCATTCTTGCCTCTATTCAGAAATAAGAGTCAGAATAGGTATTTAAATTTTATCAAATATCAATTTGGATTCCACAATTCATTTTTTGAATTCCTTTATACCCATTTTTGAAATAATTTTATCCAAAAAATTGAAAACATTACGAATCAAAGCAAAACTCACATTCTAAAATACAGGGAACAAATCCTTCGTGCGAATGAAATCGAAATAAATATTTTTTGTTTAAAAAATCATATCGAACTAAACATTTGACCTCGAGAAGGGCATTTGGTTCCTTTACTTCTTTCTTGACCACGTGGTGTCGTTGGTTTAAAAATAAAAATTCACTATCAATTTTTTTTCAGGATATTGTCCAACATGTTTTATGTGATTCTCAAACTTTTCACAGAAGGTTAACTGTTGCAGGTTATTTTCAATATTTTTTTATCGTCTTTAAAAAATTTTATGGGCATTCAACAATTTTTTTTGTATGTTCGTAACTTTTACAGCACTGCGATATTTTACTCATTTCAAATGTTACGTATTTACTTGAACTTTTTCAATTTTTACGTGGATTTTAGAAAATTATAAAATTCTCACAAAAGATTGAACATTTTCATGACAAACAAGTCTCTAGAGTATTTATCTTACAGTCAATTGCTCAATTACTTAATACCATTTATGATAGAAAATTTCAAATTCAGTGAGTAGTTACAATAAAAAATAGGAAAATTAGTAATAAATTTTGAATATCATTTTCCAACATTTCTAGGAAAAATTAGATATGTAGGGTAGTGCCTAAATTTTTTTTCGTCGAAGATTTTTCTCAGCAAATTTTTTTTATAAAAATCAAATTCATAATTTTCCTCATTCTTATCATTCTCCTCAACCATCCTGGAATTAAAACCCCTTTAAGTTCCTTAAAAGCAATTTGAGATTCTACATTGACCTCTATGATTGACATTTTCAATACCCAAGAGCTAGGATTAATTTGCAAGGAAAAGATCGCAAAAAAAATAAAAAAACACATTTTTTATAATTTCAGAGGCGAAACAAAACACTTTAATATATTCGACGGAAAATAGCATCGGAGTACTGGATCTTTCCACCAATACAACTCGCATAATTAGAGAAAAAATTGACGCTACAGCTTTGGCAAGTGCTCACGATTACGTGTACTATGGAACTTTCAGCCATGAGGTAGGACATATTTTCAGAACTTCGATCTCTTCTGATGAAACTCATGAAATCACGAAATCAAGTAAGTAAAAAATAGGTAATTACCTATACTCAACTCGAGAAAATCTAAATTCATTAAAAATTACTTCAAATTTGCATCAGATTCCAAAATAATCAGCATTGCGGTCGATTGGATTACAAATAATACATATTATGCGACAAATGCATCGAAAATTGTGACTTGCTCGAAAGATGGTAAAGTTTGCAAACAGCTGAAATCTCGTAATGCACATTCCATTGGCCTAGCTCCCAGATTCGGGTAAGATTATTCAAAAAATAATTAAATTGAAAGTTCCCAGCCTTCTTCCCAAGTACCCGAACAGAGCAAATATGACTTCAATGAATTAAAATTTAACAGGTTACTATTTTGGGTCGAAACGAAAGATAATGGGAATTCGTCGCAATATATTTGGAAATCTGGTATGGATGGCTCTGACGAAGCTTTGTTAACGGTTTGTGATAAGGTTTCGTGGCCAATAGCAATCTCAGTCGATGAACTAACAGAAAAGTTATACTTCTGGACCAGTCTTATGGAATTATCTTTCATAGCATTCAATGGGAATAACAAAAAAGTTAGTAATTTTAATCTCAGACAAAATATATGCCTTATTTATGAGCCATTTTGTCGATAAAAAAATCAAAATAAGAATCAATCATGAGAAAATCATGAACACGAGTTCGTGTTTTACAGATACTCCAGCCAAGAACTCAATCACCGGCAGATCGAGCTTTTTTCACCGTTTTCGAGAGGAAAGTTTATTTTTCGCCGTTGAAATCTAATCAAATACACGCCACAGGAACTACATCTAAGCTTTTCACAGCACCACTGCAAATCTCGTATTCGAATGCATCTTTTATCAGCCATTTGTACGCCTATAATACTCGATTACAACGTACCAAGGTAGGCTCATTTACATCAAAAAAAGCTCAACAATTTCCATTGGAAACATTCTAAAGGCATTTTTTCGAACCATAAAAATATGAATATCTTTTTATTTCAGATTCAAAACCCTTGTCATGAGATTTGTACCGATGGATTATGTCTGTTACGTCCATTTACGTCAAAATTTATTCTAAATTACACCTGTTTTCACGATGGATTAGAAATATCGAGCGAGCAATCGAACAAAGATAACACTGGATTCATTTTTGGAGCCATTATATACGCAATCGTGGCCTCTGTTTTTGTATTATTACTCAGAATCGGCATAAATTTTCTCATCCGATGGAAAAAAACACTGAAAACTAATCAATTTGCGGAAACAGCGGTGTCATTAGACTCGTGTAAGAATAACGAACTTTTGTTAGACATCGGCGAATGTTCAAAGTTTAAAAATGATAAGAACGAGAACATGATGAATGAAAATTGCAGCAAGTTTGATAATTTTGAGGAAAAAAAGATGATAAATAATATTTTAGAATGAATCTTGTTTTTTTTTACAATATATATATATTTTTATACGTATGACTCATTATTGCGGAATTCAGGAAAGGGGAAAACTAACACCTTAAAAAATAGGCATTTTTCCAATCAGTTACTTCGAGAATGGTACAAATTATTATTTTATTTTATTAGGTAGGTACCTACTACCTACATGTATTATAAAAAATATAGAAAATGAAACATAAATAAGGTCTATACGAAGAAAGCAAAAAATGCGGACGAAATTATAAAAAAATTACTCGTCACTAAAAAAAAAAACGAAATAATTTATTGATTTTGAAAGCAGAACTTTTGCTCTCTGAAAAATTTCGAAAATTAATATCCTCATCGAATAATAAAATAATATCGGGTAACAAGTAAGATTTAAATTTTCCAAACATAATGCTGCGTTGATGTTTGTGCTGGACCAATGGACCTTGTAGTCCAAACCCATTAAAGGATAAAAAAAATCCAAAAATGATCATCATCAGGTATTTTGTAAAAACTTTAGGTATTTTATGAAATTAAAAATATCAAATAAGTAGAAAAGTTATTGACCAAATTTGCTCAGCAATTTATTAAAAACATACAAAAAAAACGAATGAAAAATTATCGACGTTTCGACAAGTTACATTGTCATCATCAGGAGAATGATTAATTATAAATACAGTAAGATAAGAGATAAGGAAAAAAGAGAAAATTTTTTAGATTAGGGATTTGTATAATTCGAAGCAATTTTCTTTTTCTTCCTTATCTCTTATCGTACTGTATTTATAATTAATCATTCTCCTGATGATGACAATGTACATAACTTGTCGAAACGTCGATAATTTTTCATTCGTTTTTTTGTATGTTTTTAATAAATTGTTGAGCAAATTTGGTCAAGAACTTTTCTATTTTATACTACAAAAGCTCATATACCATAATAATGTTTCTTTTTACATTAAAAATATATTTTCCAAATCTACGTTTTTGCCAAATTCAAATATTTAAAAAAGGTAGACGTTCATATAAATTGTCAAGAATTTCAAAAAAATTCGTTCATTGCTTATATTAGTTATTACATTTCTCATAACAATGAAATTTTTCTTCGAATTTTGCAGTTTCGCTGCCTAGGATGATTCATTTTCCTCTAAAAATGAGAATTTCATAATTTCGGCCCCAGAACCTCCCCCCCATGCATCAATTAGGGGCCGATTCGAGTTCAGGATGACAGATCACCATTCTCTTTACTATATAAATTCCTATTTCATTAAAATTTTCAAAATTCATTTTTTTCACACAAAATTTTCTACATTTTGAACATTTTTCTTGAATTTTTTCAGTTATTTATAAGAAATAGGAAATCATTGAAAAAAATGAATTTTGAAAAAAAAATAGAACGGCCGCTCAAATAGTGGATAGGGAAAAGTTGACCTGTTGAATATCTGAGGTTGATTTTTCCATTTAGTCATTTTCTTTTTTTTCGATTTCGGAGTTGAAATGAAAAACAATTTTTGAGCGGTTTTCGTATGAGCTATCACTTCAAAAAATTTGAGCAATTCAATGTGAAGGATTATGAAATTTACCTACTTTGACTTTCAACACCCAAAACTGCAATTTTTAGACTTGGAGTTTCTAACCCCATTTCAAAATCACTTTAGGGGTCAAAAAATCTGAAAAATAGTCAAATTTTATACTCAAACATCGCTTTCTTAGAGAGGGCCAAAGTTCTCATTTTGGGGTTAAAAATCATCTTTTACTGTACCTATCTACCAAATCGATTTTTGAAGGGAAAATGTCGAAATGATGTCCTAAGCCAATTCACCTATTTTATCTAGTTGAGCCTTTACAACATTTTTACGATACAATGACGTCACCTTGTCACAACTGAAAAAATTCATAATGAAATCAAAAATTAAATCACACAATTCGAAAGCCAACTCCATCATTTTTCAAAAAAGTCATTATGGGAAATTCCCAAAACCGAGTCTTTCTCGAGCGATTAACTTTCATCTTCAATCAACTAATAGTCAGGTCTCAATCGTACAAAAAAAGGCTTCCGTGCGAAATTTTTGTTAAAATTGATTTTGTGATTGATTCTTGTCCTGGACACTAAAACAAAGAAATTAAGCCCGTATGCCCTTTTTCCCCTCCCCCTTTCCTCAGGGTCCACCCCCCCCAACATTTCAAACGTGTGTATCGCTTTATCTATGGGTTGTAATGAAAAAATTTTCAAACAAAAGTTGTTCCTCAACACCTAATGTACATTTTCATTTCTTATCAAAATCCATTTTGGAGCAACTCCTGCCCCCCAAATTTGAAAATGAAACAGTTTTCATCAAACTTCAAAATCCCGTTTTCTTCATTTTAAGGGAAAAGTTTCGGAGATACGACAAACTTTGTAACCACAAAAAGTATTCAGAATTGAATTTTCTTTCCAATGAGCTTTATCGCGACCATTTTCGTCAACTTTTTTTGACAGGGTGGATCTCTCCCCCTCCCCCTTATCTGAAATGTTGGACTCACGAAAAAAAAATTGAACGATTTATGTTTTTCGATATCTGAAGCATAATTTTATTTATTGTCGGAATTCATTTTGGAGCAAATTTTGTTTGTGGGTCCAAATTTTGTGAAAACGAGAAAGGGGGAGAGGTCCACTCTGTCGGGAAAATTTGATGAAAATGGTCGCGATAGAGCTCATTGGAAAGGAAATTCAATTCTGAATACTTTTTGTGATTACAAATTTTGTCGTACCTCTGAAACTTTTCGTTTAAAATAAGGAAAACGTGATTTTAAGATTTTCTCAAAAATATGTTTTGTTTCCAAATTTGGGGGGCAGGAGTTGCCCCAAAATGGATTTTGATGAGAAATGAAAATGTACATTGGGTGCTGAGAAACAACTTTTGTTTGAAAATTTTTTCATTACAACCCATAAATAAGGCGATACACACATTTGAAATGTTGGGGGTGAACCCTGGGGAACGGGGGAGGGGGGAAAAAGGGCATACGGGCTTAATTTCTTTGCTTTAGTGTCCAGGACAAGAATCGATGATAAAATCAATTTTAACGGGAATAGCGCGCGGATGTACGATTGAGACCTGACTATAAGGCAGCATAAATTATGAATACAAAGGTTTTAGAGCTCTTTTTTTCAAAAATTACGCTTCTATTTAAAATCCGTAGTATCCACGTCGAATATACTTGAGTAAATTTTAGAAAAAAATTCGCGACTTTTCATCATGTCTTCGCCCCATGGGTGGGGCAGGATGCAAAAAAAGTGAAAAATTTTTCAAAAAATTCTGTAGAGTTGAGGTATGCACCAAAATGGATTTTTTTCAGCAAAAAGAAAGGTAAATTTTTGAACTTTAATTTGTTGCAAGAATCAGACAATTTGACCAATTTGAATAAATTTGGCAGAACATTTGGCCTAGGTTGGTGCATCCTGCTCCACCTTCCCTAATACAGTGAAAATTTTTTCTTCAAATTTTGGAGGTCTCGCCCTAAGGGATGGTTTATTCTCCAAAAAAATAAGAGATTCTCATAATTTTAGCCTCCTATTATCATTGGAGGACTCTTTTTCTTAAGGGATTCAACGTAGAACAACATGCTAAAAACGAGAATTTTTTGGGGGAGGGGGATGCAAAATTTCCAAATATTCCAGAAAAATCTGAAAATATGACTCAATTTTGATTTTTAGAGGTAAACTTAGGATTCGAGGAACCATCATATCGAGAGTTCTGAGGTTATTTGGCGATTTTGCGTTGTCCTCCCCTCCTCTCCGCCTTCAAAGAATCTCATTTTTAAATAATGTCCGGAAAATAGGTACAAAAAGAGGAAATTAGGGTGAAAAAAAACAACATAATCGAAAAAGGAAATGACCATATTATTATTTTAAAAAATGAGTAACACCTACGATGCAGTTCAATATTTCATTCGACAGACAAATTCCAAAGATAATGTCTCGTATTACATTTTTATATCTATTTATTCGCAATATTGATAAGGTTTGCATTTTTCGCGGCATTGTTTTCAATGAATCCTCTTCACTTCACTTCTGGTTAAAATTATCTTCCCGCTGGAGATATGATTGCAAATTATCATCCGCAGTGACACAGGCGTCAAGCCACCAACGCTTTTTCAAATTCGAATGAGATAAGGTCGTATTTGTCAAGTGTAAAGGAAGGGGGTAAACACTTGTACATATGTAGCAAAATCATATCTTGCAAACTTCTCATTTCGTGTACAACGGATGTACGGTTAGTGATTAGAAAATAAATGTCCTAACTTCTATTTATTTATTTTTTGTAACGAATGCTGAAGGAATCTTCGAGGTTTGTTCGGTATAAAAGAATTGTTTTATTCAGAGATTTTAAAATTAAAATCACTACTTCTTTTCGGCATAAGTGAATGGTACATTTTATTCAAAATGTTTGGTATAAACACATTTAAAAGTATTACGCTCATCTGGCTCATTGCAAAGGTATGTTATAGGTATTAGGTACCTAGAATATAATTCAAAATACCTGACTATCAATTTCAGAAAATTTACATTAAAATCTCGAATACGTTTTTTGTATCAAATATGATTTTAAGTAAACATATTCGAAGTGAAGATACCACGCTTTTCAAATTATCAGGTTCACAGCGAAAACACAAAATTCACGTTTCGTTGCAAAAGTGGAATTTACATAATGGACGATGCATTTTGTTGGGGTCCTAGAGGCCATCGATGCCAAGATGATTCTGACAAACAGTTACCAAAGGGATGTAATTGGGTTCGTATGTTGGAAAAACGTAAAAAAAATGACGAAATAAGCAGACAGATTAGATACTGATTTGAATAGGTATCGAGCAAGATAATAAAATGATGTTTGAATTACCTAACACAGGATACATGTAGAGGAGGTGCTAGTTACTGGTGTGATGGAGTATGCCATTCTGGTTTATCAATGCGTTGCAATACAATACCAGAATGCGCCGATGGATCGGACGAATTTGATTGTGGTAAGTATTAATTAATAAATAATTTCATATTCATTTACAGGCATTACTGGAGAATCGTTTTTTTTTCCTCAGGTGACGAAATTGACGTACATAATTGCACGTTGCAAATAGGGAAGTTCCTGTGCGACGATGGTTTACGATGCCTAAATGCTGATCTTATGTGCAATGGTTATTGCCAATGTTTTGATTGTTCAGATGAAAAATCAGGTTGCCCGAGCGATAGTGAAAGTTGGTTTTTACAAATGTTTTCTTTGGTATCATCTCTTACAAGGGAGGTATCCCAACTCGAAATAAAATTTTGAGCCGAAACAAAAATAAATCGAAGGTATATCATAAAAGAACCCCATATCCGAAATTTCAAGTGCCAAAGTTCATTTCTCTAATTTTGGCGAATTTTTGAAATTTCAAAATTTGGTACCTCATCGCCCTGCAAAATATGAAAATTTATCAAATCAACGAAAAAAGCTGTCTGGTATGTACCTTGTTTTCGACCTTCCGAATTGATTGAAAGTGGTTTCAAGGCGTTTCAGAGCCACCAAAAAATTTGGGAATTTTTCAGCACTGGAGAAAAGCCCATAAAAATGGTCCGTATGGACTATAATCGCGAATTACCCATATCGATGGCCTATTTGATCGATTAAAGCACAATTTTTCGCAATTTGCCTCTTCTGTTCAAATCCATATTTTTTGGCAGAAAATTTTTCTGAATTTTTTTTTTAAATTCCGACTTTATACCTATATTGAGATAAAAAGCTGAAAGTTGGTAGATAGATACCCAATTTTTGATCAAATAGGTCATCCTGGTCACCAATATGGGTAATTCACGATTATATGTACTGAAGTTCATATGAACCATTTTTATGGTCTTTTCTTCAGTGCTGGAAAATTTCAAAATTTTCTGAAGGTTCTATCAATATTTGGGAGGTCGAAAATAGGGTAAAAAATACTAAATTTCAACTTTTTTCGTTCATAAGATCAAATTTTCATATTTTGCATAACGATGAGGTAATTTTTAAATTTCAAAAATCCGCTAAAATTCGAGAAATGAACTTCAGTACCCGAAATTTAGAATATTTTTTATTATGATGTGATGTCCTTTCGATTTATTTTTGTTCAGACTCGAATACTTCGAGTTGAGATACCGCTTTTGTTAGATAACTTATTCGAGTCTGAAATGTATTTTTCAATGTAGTGGAACATTTAATAAAAAAAGAAGCTTCTCAAGTTTGTTTCAAAACTCCAAACGGTCCTCATTGCGCCTCAGCTTTAAATTTCGAAAGTACGTACGTACATAATACCTATATCAGTTATTATTCCACTTTTATTTTAATCGCCCACGCTGATAATTTTCTCCATTTTATGCGTTTCATGAAAATCAAAAGTGTGTACGAGGGATCAACAGAACCAATGCGAACAGAAATGCGTACGATTGGACCAAAAATCAAAATGTTTATGCGATGAAAATTACACCGGCGTCCAAGGCACCAGTAACAAACGATGTATTAGCAATGGTAAATACAATCATAATTTTTATCAACCGCCTGGGAAAACCCCTATTATAGAATTATCTTCCATGAAGGCCCATTCCTCTAGTAAAGCGTGTTTTGGGACAGAAATTTCAAACATTCGGAATTTGCGAGAAATATTAATAAGACCTCTACTCGAAAGTCTGTCTTGAATTTAATCGATATTAAAATTTTTTCCAACTTTGAATTTAAAAAAAATTTCAACTTCACGTTTTTCAAATTTTTTTCCAACTCAGTAAATAATTAGGTAAAAGCAATTTTAAGAGTAATAAAAACATGAAATCAAAAAAAAATTAAAAAAAGTTGGATAAATTTTGAGAAAATTTAAATTAAAAAATTTACTAATGGAAAAATTTTCAAAATTGGATACAGCTTTGAAAAAAACAGGAATTAAAGAAATTGAAAAAATTCAAGTTTGAAATAATTCGAATTTTGAACTTGGACTATCAAAATCCCTTTTGCATCAAAATGATTTAGGAGCTAGTTTTTTAAATGGTGTACGTACTGAGATTATGTCTTATGGTACCAAAAAAACTGGATTTTTTTTACATTATACTCTTACTTTTTGCGAAAAATTCAAATATTTAAGAGGGAATGTGAAAATGTGATGAAAATAATGAAATTTTGTCGGACGCATAAAAACAATTGGACTTGAAAATTTATGATCTCTGAAACATATTCCTGATTTAGAAGATTTTGCTCTATTTTTTATCCTTTGGTCCTCAACAATTATTCTGATAAGATTTTACTTAGAAATTTCACAACAATGCAGCCATAACTGCATTATGATTCAAAATTTAAGTTGTTTATTCAACGGTTTAAAAAGCAAACCAAAATTTTTTGGTTTTAAAAATCAACTTCAATTACATAATATCTTGTATGTATTTACTGAAATTTTGTAAAAATTAAGTAAATTATACTAAATTCGGTTGGCAGTACTGTAATGAAGTATTTTAGAATATCTATTTTTATCTTTCGTCTCATCCCCATAATTTTTCCCTTGCTTGTTCAAGAAAATTCATGACAATTTCCACTCTTTTTGTACCGCAGAAGAAGCAGATAACACCTTAATTTACGCCTCGCAAAACGTCCTTGGAAAATTCGACTTTTCTACCAATATAATTCACGTTATAAAAAAAGATATCGAGGTTACAGCTATGGCTAGTGCCCATGATTATATTTACTATGCAACTTACAACAAAGAAGACGCAATCGGGTATATTTTCAAAACTTCCACCGTTTCTAATGAAACCCACGAAATCATTTACTCAGGCAAGTCTGATCATTTTACTCAAATTTCGAATGTACAAGATGCCAGTTATATTTTACAAAACCTCACTCAGATACATTTTTTTGAAAATTTTTCAGATTCGGAAGTGAGCAGCTTGGCAATAGATTGGATAACAAACCAAACCTATTACTCAAATAGAATCAACATCGTCGCTTGTTCAGAAAACGGAGAACTCTGCAAACCAGTGAAATCCTGTAATTCATCGTCAATTGGTCTAGCTCCAAGATTCGGGTAAAATAATTCGTTTAAACTAAAAACTTCACATGCAGGGATCCAAGTTAATCTCGGTACTCAATTCCAAAATAATTACACATTCTAATTATCTAGGTTGATGTTTTGGGTCGAAATCAAAGATCAAGACTCATCGACGCAGTATATCATGAAGTCAGCTATGGACGGATCAGGCGAAACTATGTTAACTTTTCGCGTAGGAGTTCCTTGGGAGATTAACATCGTTGTCAATGAGTTAACAGAGGAGGTATATTTTTGGACAGGGCTGGTGGTATTATCATTTATATCATTCGACGGACAATATCAACATGTAAGTAGCTAAGTACCTAACACTCATATCGACACTCTGGTCATAAAATTCTCTCATGCCAGGAGAAAGAGGCTAAAAACATGAAACTAGCTATAAAATTTTCAGTGGACTGATCTCAATACAAGAAATCGAGAAATGTTGATTCAAATAAAAAAATATTGATGGGTCATTCCACGTCAGTTCGTATTCGTACGCAAAGTGGTAGGGTGGGTCGGCGATTTTTTTAAATTTTTTTTATGTGGATAGACCTCGATGAGAGATGACGAATGCCGCAAACCGCAGCTCTCAATGTCTTTTTGGAGGGCTGCCACGAGCATTTAAAGTTTTGAGGTAAAGTTGGATATGGTAAATTTGGGGCATGGATAACTCGAAAACCATGATGGGTTGAAAATTGAAACTTTTTCTAATGTGTAGGGCCTTTGATTAGATTTTTGACGATTTTTTGAAAATCAGTGTTGCCTCTTTTTTTAACACGAAAAATAAGCTGTAAAAGTTGAAAAATGGCATTTCCCTATGATGTTAATCGCCAAAAATTCTGAAAAAATCTGTAAAGTACAACTTTACATGCTGATTAATAAATTAAAAAATTGAGATGAAGTTATTTAGTATTTTCGAGAAAAAAATTCCAAACATTGGAAGAAAATACAATTTTTTATTTCAAAGGTCACAATTGTGTAAATTGATTTTTTTTTTGTTAATTTTACATCATATTCAAAGAAAAAGTCGGTAAAAGCATTTTAACTCTATTTAACACGTATAATTTCAAAGATTTTCAGCAAAATTCAACTTTTATGATATATCACGAAAAAGATGAAGAAATTCTCTTCAAAATGAGACAAAAAACGATAAAGGAGAAATTTTAAAGATTTTTTCAAAAAATGTGAACTTTTGACATTATTAAGTTCAACTTTGAGTAACTTCGGTATATTTTCAGAGACCACGGAGTCGGTATAAAAACGCGTCTTATTTAACCTGGTCCCTAAAAGAACAGATGGAATTCTATTTTTTTTTCGAAAGGTCAATTTTCAAAGATAATTTTTTTAGGCGCCTAATTTGGACCTCCTAAAAATTTGTTACAAAAACATTGAAAACGTCGTATAAACGCATATATTTCGAACAGCTTTCTAACTTGAGTTAAAGTTGAGTTAATGAGTTAGTTGAGTAATGAATTTTTTGTGACAGAGTCACTCAATTCAATAATTATTTAAGCCCCAAAAATTTGTTTATAATCAAAATGTTTTTTTCCAACTTTTGAAGTTGACATTTAATAACTCTGCATTTTCACACATATTAACGGGTGTTGAATGGAGTTAAAATGCCTTTTTCTTTGAATATGATGTAAAATTAACAAAAACAAAAAATCAATTTACACAATTTCGACCTTTGAAAAAAAATTTTTATTTTCTTTCAATCTTTGGAATTTTTTTTCTCGAAAATACGAAATAACGTCACCTCAATTTTTTAATATATTAATCAGCATGTAAAGTTGTACTTTACAGATTTTTTTCAGAATTTTTGGCGATTGACATCATAGGGAAATGTCATTTTTCAACATTTACAGCTAATTTTTCGTGTTTAAAAAAAAGGCAACACTGATTTTCAAAAAATCGTCAAAAAACTCTCCAAAGGTCCTACACATTAGAAAAAGTTTCAATTTTTAACCCATTATGGTTTTCGAGTTATCCACGCCCCAAATTTACCATATCCAACTTTACCTCAAAACTTTAAATGCTCGTGGCAGCCCTCCAAAAAGACATTGAGAGCTGCGGTTTGCGGCATTCGTCATCTCTCATCGAGGTCTACCCACAAAAGAGAAATGAAAAAAATCGCCGACCCACCTACCACTTTGCGTACGAATACGAACTGACGTGGAATGACCCTGATTCGTTTCACAATAATTAATCAAGACACAATTTTATGATTACACAGACATTTCAGCCCACAACGTTTGTACCCAATCATGCGAGCATTTTTACGACTTTCGAGAAAAACGTATACTTTTCGTCACAAAAATCAAATCAAATCCAAGTCGGCACTATCACATCTAGGCTTCTGGTGACATCTTTACTCGTCTCTTTCCCAAAGTCAACTGTTTTGAAACATTTGCACGCGTATAATCCACGTTTACAACGCACCCTGGTATGTTTTCCAATTCTTAATATTCAAACTTTCTCGAGGTAATCCAGCAAATTGAAAAAATTCATCAAAAAAATTGCTGCATTACTGGAACAAAACGAATACCAAAGACTGACGTTTTTCAAAATTTTTATTCGTTAGATTCCAAATCCATGCGAAGAATCTTGCACCGGAAATAAAACGATGTGCCTTCTGCGACCATCTTCATCGCGAAGTGAACTCAATCACACTTGTTTTTACAACATTGACATGGTAAAAAAGAGGCTGGACTCGAATCACAATACATCCGCAAATTCTTCTTTTACATCAGATAACTTTGCTCGTTCAAGTTCTATATCTCTTCCTCATCTCAATACCAATTCTCATTCTGATCCAACCAATAGTTCTCAGCAAACTTTTCATTTTAATTCAATGCTTCCTACTCAGTCTTCTTTTGCTTCTAGTTCTGTTTCAAATTCCACAAGTTCTAAGTCATTTTCTCATTCGAATTCTGGTTTTGATTTAGGACATCTTGTCCTTACTGCACTTTCCACCGGAATCATCACAGTATGCGTAACTGTAGGTGTCATGGTGCTCCTCATTCGTTACGTGCCGACAATTTTCAAAAATATTAAATCGCGGGAAACAGATGTACCATTAGAATCCCGAAAAAACCAAGAACCATTGATCGAATACAACAGATCCGCTGAATTGAACGCATCGAATTAATTAATCTATTAAATCGTAGCATTTCATTGAAAAATGTTGAGTCTCTATTACAGATGATAGTTTTGCCACTTTTTTCGAAAATTGAATAAGGACAGCATAAAAGTTGTAAAACGACATCGTTTCGGATATTCTTTTCGTTAAAAATCCTTAAAAAATCCTTGAACTTTTTTTTTTACAAATGAACAAAAATTTGAAAAAATAGGACACTCCATAAACTTAGAAGAAAGTTTAGAAAAATTGATATTCTGGCCTTAAAAATGTGTGTTTTTTGCTCATTTTTCGTATTATTCTCGAAAATACTTAATAAATCCCTAAAATAAAGAAATCCTCAACTTAGGAACTATTCTTAAGGTTGGCAACGCTGGCTACACATTCTCCTTTGGTTTCCAGTATTCACATTCGCTTCAACCCTCGTAACATCCACCCCATCTCTCCTCGCTCCATCAAAGGAATCCTACATTCCAAACTCGCTTCGTTTCCGTTTATCATCCCCTTTCACTTTTTCCCCCTGTCCCTTCTAACCACCTAACCAGTTCCCAATTCGATCTCTTCGACAGTCCTTCAATGTTTTCATTTTCACCATATGCTTTAGTTGGTTAGTTAGATCCAGTCCTATAATTTACACTACTCGCGTTCGTCGCGGTCGCGTCTGTATAATTGTTTGTGATATGGTGTAATAAAATGTGTAAATATTCGTTTTCGAATTTTTTCCTACGTTAATAGACATAGAAAAAATGTCGCCCTGACTTCACATTCAACTACCTCTCCCCACCGAGCCTTAAGTATAATCTGTGCGCGTTCAAAAAAAATTAAAATTAAAAAAATTGAACATTTCTTGAAAATATTTTTAGCATAGATGGTCAAACCCAAAACATCATCAGTGATGATTTTCTGACCCCCTCCCTATATTGACTGGTGGAATGGGGTTGAAAAGTAAGATTTTTTCAACGGGGTTTCCATTTAGCTCGAAAAATTAAGAAAAATTGTTTTTGAGGCAACTTTCCTGGAAAATGGCCTTTTATTCATTAATATTATTCGTCGCAATTTTTCACCCTTATCCTCTGTTTCGGAGAAAATTTCCTCAAAAATAGTTTTTTTCTTCAAATATTTCATTTTTATAAGGTGAAAAACACATGAAAAAGATACCATTTTCAAATACCTCCAAAACAGGGATGGGGTGAAATATTGCAACCAACAATTACTGCGGCCATTCTCAGGAAAGTTTGCTCAAAAATAATTCTCCCTCAATTTTTGAACTAAATTGAAAGATCACGAATAAAATTTCACTTTTAACCTCCCATTGAAAAGAGTCAGAAAATCATGTTAAAAATATTTTTAACATGGACAATTGAACATCCAGTGCTAGTGGTCAATTTGAGACAAAAAATTTGCAACACAAAATTTTGGAGACCTTTCGACTTTTTCTGGAGTTTTTTAATATTTCAGCAGACATTTAAAAAACAGAAAAATTTCGATCAATCGATACAACAACTTTTTGTTGAACTTTTTTGAACATAAATAAAACCCAACATTTTTTTTAAATGCAATGTTTATCAAAAATTTTAAAAACATGTTAGATAACATATCCCTGGTTAATAGCTTTTGTTATTCAAGTTTTCAAAATTTTCTCCACGCAAACAGATTTCAAGGAATAGTGGGGTCGGGAGGGTAAAACGTGGAGCCAGGGAGTGAAATTTTTACCTCAGAGGTCTAAACACGACTTTTGTTCCCTACCCTTCAATTTTCGAAAAAAAGTACATACATCACTGTTAGTCTCCACTCTTAAGTCAAATACCTACTTAACGCCTCAAATTCAATTTTTTATGCAATTTTTAATCATCTAAAAAACCGATGAAAATTCATTAATTTTGTCACATTTTAAATAATTTTCTTCTGCAATATTTTAATCACTTTTTTGAAATATTCAACACAAGTTGTTTTATTGATTTTCATGATCAGTACTTTCAAGGAAGGTATCCCAACTCAAAGTAAAATTTTGAGCCCAAACAAAAAAAAATCGAAAGTACATTATAACAGGACCCCGTATCCAAAATTTCAGGTGCTGAAGTTCATTTCTCGACTTTAGGCGAATTTTTGAAATTTCAAAATTACCTCCGTTCAGCGAAATATGAAAATTTGATCTAATCAACGAAAAAAGCTGAAATTTGGTACATACCCTATTTTCGACCTCCCGAATCGATTGGAAGCGATTTCAAGACGTTTCGGAGCCACCAGAAAATTTTGGAATTTTTCTTGCCTAAAAATGCGAATTTGAACTCTAAGTTACGAATTTTGGAAAATTGTGTTTTAATCGATCAAATAGATCACCAATATGGATAATCCGCGATTATAGGTGCTAAAGTGCATATGGGCCATTTTATGGGCTTTTCTCCAGCGCTGGAAAATTCCAAAATTTTATGGTGGCTCCGAAACGTCTCGAAACCGCTTCCAATCGATTCGGGAGGTCGAAAACAGGATATGTACCAAATTTCAGCTCTTTTCGTTGATTAGATCAAATTTTCATATTTCGCAGGGCGGAGGTGATTTTAAAATTTTAAAAATTCGCCAAAAATCGAGAAATGAACTTCAGCACCTGAAATTTTGGATACGGGGTCCTGTTATGATGCACTTTCAATTTTTTTTTATTTGGGCTCAAAATTTTACTTTGAGTTGAGTTACATCCCTTGTTAGATAATTAATTCTATCAATTTTCAAAATTAAAAAAATCTTTCGTCTTACTTTTCCTCATAATAGTCTACAGTCCAGACCCCGAAAAGTGTTCAATGGGTCTGCTTTTTTGGGGAACAAAAAAATCAGTTGGTTTTTTGTTGGTATGGATGGGGTATTCACGAAAATGATCATTTTCGATTTTTGCCGGGTCACTATAGGGGGCTGGAGCCTAAAAACCCCCATTTTTTCAAGTTGGCCGGGAACAAAAATTTTTTTTGCCATTTTGTAGCACATGCTCCCCCGAGTCCGAATATGTGTTTCATTTCCTAGGGCATGGTCACAATGGTCCCCTAGGGCCCCCAAAGTGCGATTTTTGGTGAAATTTGGCCATTTTTGAAAGTAAAATGATTGTGTAGACGTCATAAAGCTCGCGGAACAAGAAAAAACCACCTTCATGGAGACATGAACTCATTCTGAACCGATTGAGCCTGGCACAATGAGCCGCAGGCGAATTTTAAAGATGCGCCCCTCGGCGATTTCTCAAAAAAATAAAAAGTTAAAAAATTTTTACAAAATGGCTATGCACGAGTGTAACATATCAAAATGGGGTAAAATTTCGCGAGAAATCCGAAAATGCCAATGAATTTTGATTTTGACCCCTTCCAAAAATTTTAAGGGGTGAAATTTGGTCAATTTTTGACCGATTTTGAAAAATTGTCGTGTTACCTATCAAAATGGGGATAGTGATGATTGCAAAATTACTGAAAAATTGACCAAATTTCACCCCTTAAAATTTTTGGAAGATGTCGAATTACAAATTTATTGGTATTTTTGGTTTTCTCGGAAAATTTTTGCCTCATTTTGATAGGTAACACGACAATTTTCCAAAATCGGGCAAAAATTGACCAAATTTCACCCCTTAAAGTTTTTAGAAGGAGTCAAAATAAAAAATTCATTGTCATTTTCGGATTTTTCACGAAATTTTACCCCATTTTGATAGGTAACACGACAATTTATCAAAATCGGTCAAAAATTGACCAAATTTCACCCCTTAAAATTTTTGGAAGGGTCAAAATCAAAATTCATTGCCATTTTCGGATTTCTCGCGAAATTTTACCCCATTTTGATATGTTACACTCGTGCATAGCCATTTTGTAAAAATTTTTGAGCTGTTCATATTTTTGAGAAATCGCCGAGGGGCGCATCTTTAAAATTCGCCTGCGGCTCATTGTGCCAGCCGTTTTCCAAAAATTTAGGCTCAATCGGTTCAGAATGAGTTCATGTCCCCATGAAGGTGGTTTTTTCTTGTTCCGCGAGCTTTATGACGTCTACACAATCATTTTACTTTCAAAAATGGCCAAATTTCACCAAAAATCGCACTTTGGGGGCCCTAGGGGACCATTGTGACCATGCCCAAGGAAATGAAACACATATTCGGACTCGGGGGAGCATGTGCTACAAAATGGCAAAAAAAATTTTTGTTCCCGGCCAACTTGAAAAAATGGGGGTTTTTAGGCTCCAGCCCCCTATAGTGACCCGGCAAAAATCGAAAATGCTCATTTTCGTGAATACCCCATCCATACCAACAAAAAACCAACCGATTTTTTTGTTCCCCAAAAAAGCATAGCATATTCACTTTCCTGAGCACTTTTCTGCGTCTGGACTGTAGACTATAAGATTTTAATAGAATCAAAAATTCTCACTACAGTCGCAATATTTCAGTAATAGATACCCCTTCACTCCGCCATGCGCCACCGATAAAAAATTATCTTTCAACTTCCGATACCGATAATTAGAAATTAGGTAGGTACCTATCACTACAAGCATCAACACGTTTTTAAATGAGATAAACACATTTCACAGGTCAAAAGGCGGTAATTATTATAATCTCTTACAATTTTCTCATTCGTACATCCGAAAAATATATTTATAAATGGGAAAATGTCTTATCTTTTGTAATGCGAATGATTTGTTGAAAAAATCTCAAAGTTTGTTTGATTATGCATAGGTACTGTTTGTTTTTGAGTTTCAATTTTCAATATTTTACAATCGATAGAGAATTTTCAAACACACGTATAGATGATATTGATTCACATTTTATAAAATGCTCGATATAAATGGATATAAATGTATTATTTTGATCTGGCTCATCGCAGAGGTATGTACAACAGATACCATAACATAAAATTTATAATTTTCTATCCAATACTCAACTGAATAGATAAGTAGTGTTCTAAAATTTATCATTTTAATAAAATATAGGTACTTACTTATTTACCCAGTTTTACACAACCACTTTGATACTTGACCACAACTCAAAAAAAAAACTGAAATGAAATAATCACGGTTTTTCAAATCGACAGGTTCACAGCGAGGATACAAAATTCACTTTTCGTTGTAAAAATGGAGCATACATCTTGGACGACGCTTTTTGCTGGGGTTCGGGTGGGATTCGATGCGGAGACTTAAGTGACCGGTCAACAGGATGTAATTCGGTTTGTAAAACTTATTTCAAAAAATATGAGAGAATTTCCCAGCTATATGTATAATATTCAAATTAATATTAACAGGACTGTGGTGCACATTACTGGTGTGATGGAATATGCCAAGATTTATCAATTCGTTGTAACACAATAGCAGACTGTGCCGATGGATCAGACGAACTAGATTGTGGTATCCATTGATAAATAATTTTCTGGTCATTTGTATGTATTTTTGGATATTTTATGAATTCAATTTTTTTCCTCAGGCGATGAAATAAACGTAAATAATTGCACATTTCAAGCAGGAAAATTCCTATGCGACGATCATTTGAGATGTTTGGATGAAAATTACATGTGTGATGGGCATTGCCAATGTTTTGATTGTTCGGATGAAAAATCTGGCTGTCTGACTGACGGGGAAAGTTGGTTTTTTTGTTTCGCAATTTACTCGAGAAGTTTTGATACACTTGTGAAACTAACGACTGAAATGTATTTTTTTTTCAATGTAGTGGAAGAAATCGAAAAAAAAGATACGTCTCAAGTTTGTTTTAAAACACCTTACGGTCCCCATTGCTGCTCAGTTTTTGATTTCGATACACTGTTCGAAAGTATAATAATTCATTCATTTAGATTATAATTAAGTAAGTACCTACTACCTACTCTAGCTCTGGCAAGTAATATCTTGTAATTTACATTTATGTTTCATGAAAATTCAAAGA
>JAVBJF010000835.1:0-37837 GCA_033439095.1 Pseudococcus viburni | reverse complement strand
TTTTGGAAGTTTTTTTTTTTTACCCCCCCCCGGGGATCTTTTCCCCCTTGGGGAAAACAAAAAAATTATTTCGGGGCCCCTTGGTTTTTAATCAAATTTTAAAAAAAAATTTTAAATTTTCTCGACTTATCCAGAAGATTTAAATTTTTCCCCTTCGGATATCCTCCTGCCCCCCCCGTTCTAAAAATTTAATATAAAAAGTAATCTTGCCTTTTTTTTTTTTTAAAAAATGATTTTCTTCGATTTTTCCAGGAAACTTTTAAAATTTTTCGGGTTGTTATAAATTTGAAATTTTCCAAGTAAAAAAGGAGGGAGACAAAGTTTTGAGGGGAGGATTTTTAAATACACCAAAGTTTAAAAAAAAATTACGATTTTCGAAACAAAGATAAACATGCAAAGTATTTTTATTTTTTTTTTTTTTTAAATTGAGGAGGTAAATTTATGGAGCTAAAAATATTCTCCACTGAACTTTTTAAATTTTTAAAAACCCCAAAAGGGAAAAAAAAAAAAAAAATGTTATAAAAAATTTCTTACTTTTTTAAACCCATTTCTCTCGTTGAATCAGTGCAAAGTCACTGATGAATCAGAATTTGTAGTACAGAGAAAATCAGAAAAATTATTTGCTTTTCAGCGGTTTTTTTTCCCCCGCTGATTTTTAAAAGAATTTAAACCCGGTTTTTTCAGCTTTTTCCCAGAATTTTACTAAATTTAAAGTCAATTTTCACTGTTTTTTAAACATTTTTTCCGTGTTTTTCCGGAAATTTTTCACAGATTTTTTTAAATGAGAGAGCAAAATTTCTTAAAATTTTTAAATTTTTTTCGTTTTTTTCAGTAACACCCATTTTTTTGATTTTTTGCGAATTTGGGGGAAATTTCCCATTTTTTTTTATCGACTCCCCCTTGGGAAAATTTAACCAATGTCGGGGAATTTCTAAATTTGATAGCACCTCGATTTGGTTTTTTTTTTTCTTTCTCCCCCCCAATTTCCAAAAATAATTTTGTTTCATGCTTAGTTTTTCCCCTTCTTTGAATTTTCCAAATCCCCCCCCCACCCCAAAAAATTTAAAATCGTAAATGTTTTTAGTTTAAGAAATTGAAAATTTTTTAAATCAAACGTTGAAAGTTTTTTTTTTAAATTAAAATTTTCATGAACTTCTGTGTAATTTTTTGGATAAACTTTTAAAATTTTATAATACTTCAAAATTTTTTTTAGGTCCCTTTTTTCCCAAAAATTTTCCAGACCATTTTACAATTTTTTTTAACTTGATGAATTTTCACACTTTTAAAAAAAAATTAAGAATTTTTTTTATGGAATTTCATTATTTTTCATAAAACTTTAAACCTTTTTTTTAAACCCTTTCCCAAAAAAATTTGACAGCGATTGCACATTTTTTAATCTTTTTTTTGTTTTTTAAATTTTGCCCAAATTTTTAAGTAAAAATTTAATAAAATTAAAAACTTTATTTTTGCGATTAGGCGTCAAACTTTCAAATTTTTGAAAAAATCATGGGTTTAAAAAAAAAAATTTTGTCAAGAGCTTCGAATAGGTAGGAGGAAAAAAGAAACCCATTTTTTTGCTCAATTAAATTTTTTCATCTTTTTTTTTTTCAACTGCTTACTTGGGAACTTCTAACATTTCAAGCATTTAATCGACAGTAATTCTTTTTTTAAATTTTAAAAATTTTGAGATTTCATGTTCATTGTTTTTTTGATTTTGCTTAAGAAATTACATTTCGAGTTTTTTGTTTTTCCCTAAGTCTCAAGTTAAGCTTGGTATATTTTTTTCTCGATTTTAAAAAAGGCTTTCTTCCTTTAAGTGTTAATTTTTTTTAAATTTTTAGTCATTTTTTCGAAATTTTTAGTTTTTTTGTTTTTGGCTTTTTTCCCTTTTAGTGTAAAAATTTTCTGTATTTTTTTTTATTTTCTTTTTTAATTCATTTTTCGTTCCCTTATTTTTTTAATTTTTTATTTCTATTTTTATTACAGTTCAGTTTCATCTTTCTGATTTTTTTAGATGCTCAAAATTGCCCAAGTCATTTTTTATTTTTATTTTAGCTATTTTTATGCTCTTATTTTTATTTTTTTAATTCGAATTCAATTCTTTGTTTTTTATTTTTTATTTTCCAATTTTTTATTTTTTTTTTTTTGTTTTTTGTTTTCATTTTTTTTTATTCATATTTTTATTGTCATTTCAATTTCATCTTTTTGATTTTTTTTAGATTTTTAAAATTGCCCCATGTCATTTCTTTTTTTACATTTGTTTTAATTTTTATTTTCTTTTTTAAATGTTATTTTCCATTTTTTTCGTTTTTATTTTTATTACAGTTTGGTTTTGATTTTTTTTCAGATGTTCTAAATCGCCCATTTCACATCAAATTAATAAACTGTTCTTCCATTTTGAAATATTTTTTTATGACACAACTAGGTTTTTTTGCAACGCATTTTTAAAATAACCTAAACACACAAACTCTCATCCTCTCATCATATTTTCAATCTCCCTCCCCTCTAACCAAAATCCCAAAAAATTCTCAAGACAAAATATTAAACCACCCTTCACGGAAAAAACATTCCACATAGAAAATTCCCAAAAAGAACACCCATCGAATATATAACACTTGAACAAACAATCCATTTCCCCTAACCAAAAAAAAAACCTCACAAGAGGAAAAAATAATTACCAATATTTAGTTTAAGTAAAAGCAAATCGTTTGTCCTTTTTTTTCACCATCCCACCACTGAAACATCCTACGCAAACGGGACCAAACTGAAGAAAAAAACACCGTCTCGTACGACTAGCACTTTCACTCTTATAGGCCCTTCTACAAAAACTCTGGCTGGTGAAAAAATTTACACTGCAAATATAATCCCTTTTTAAAATTTTTGCAAAGTGGGGTTTCCGAATACAAATACAAAAAAAAAAGGGGTACTCTGCCCTGTACTCGTACATTTTGTTTATACGCTTTTAAAAATGTACCGAAGACCAAAAAGTTTGCAGGGAGTATTTCCCAACGCATTTTTCCCATATAAAAAGTTGGGGAAAAACTTACTAAAATACTTAAAGTATAAATCTGAAAAAATATATTTTTATAAAAATTTAATCAACAATTCGGTTTGTTTATCAAGCCTTTTTTACTGCCCGGCTTTTAGCGTTGGGAAAAATTTTTTCAACAAATGACGGGGAGAAAGGGACCCCCAAGGCCCCGGGGCAAATTTCCCTGCCGTTTTTTTTTGCTATTGTAAAGAAAAAATTTTCTTTTAAAAGGGGAGCAAACGCTTTGGGGTTAAAGTCAAATCCCTCCCCCCTTCCGTTCTCCCGGCCAATTTGCAGGGGAAATAGATTTTTCGAGAGTAATTTTTTGGGCCCCAAAACGATCGTTAAATCAGATTACTCGTACGATTTATTAAGGGGGGCAAAAAGGGAAAATCAATTTGTGGGGTTAAAAAGTCAAACGCGGAGCTGACATGGCAGTTATCTGCCCCGGCAAAGAATTACATTGCTGGCCCACCTTTGTATATTCTTTCGAGCTCGAAAAAACCCTCGAAATTTTTCTTTATGGGGCAAAAAGTTTTCTGTATTCAAAACCGTTCGCGGTCTTGGGGTCTTTCGGAGGAAACTTTATAAGCGTAAATACGACTTAATTTTCACCGGTGTCACGAGCCTCTCCCAACCCCTCTGTGTACTTTTTCATGCATTCAAATACCAAATAATTTAAAAACTAAATTTAAATTTTTTCGAGCTTTAAATTTTTATTTAAAAACATCGAAAAAATTTTCTTTCCAAAAAATTTCTCCAACTTTTCCAAAAAATGGTCATCGAAGGGTTCGCGTGGTTTTAATTTTCCCTTCCCCCCCCAAACCCCACGATATTTTTTTAATCTTTACATTAAAAACCCAAACCCGATTTAACCAAAAAAATTTTATTTTTAATTCCACCCGTGCATTTTTGACAACTATATAGTATATACCCGCCAAAAAAATAAATTTAAAATTTAAATTTTAAATTTCTTTTTTCCCCACAAATCAAGATTTCCGCGGGAAAAAAATTTGCCCCCCGAAATTGTACCAGCTAAAAAATTTAAAATCGAAGCCCCCCCGGGGGGGAAAAAATTAAAAATTTAAATTTTGAAAAAAAAGCATACATTTGATACATCTACGTCGGATTTTTTCCCTACCCCCCGCTCGTTTATTTTTTTTCTGTCGTTTTTTTATAAGTAAAATATTCATAATTTTTTTTAAAACGGCCCAGGGCGATAAAATCCAATAATAACTAAGGAAAATTTAAAACGTTTTAAAACCTTGCTGGCTCCCCCCCTCCCTCGCCCTTTCCCAAACCCCGATTCTTTTTCCCCGGTTTTTTTTTTAAAATTAAAAAAAATCGTAGGGCGGCCATTTTTAATTTTTGAATTTAAAAACCCGTACTGAAATTTTATAAATTTTTTGTATTGGGATGTAATCTCGATAAATTTTTATGGGCTTTTCCCCGCGAAAGCGTACTGAGGCTCGATTAAATTCAGGTTTATTGGGGGAAAAATTAACCCGAAGTTTTTTCCTTTTTTTTTTTTTACATAAAAAGGTAATTATTAATTTAAAGTGCCATAAAAAAATTTTTTTTTATTGGTTTATTTTCCTTTTTTTTTTGGATTATTTAAACCCAACGATAAAAAAGTTTTGGTTTAATTTTTTTTCCACCAACAATTAAATGAATATAATAAAGAGAGATATGATAAGAATCAGTATTTTAGTGGAGCTGTCGGCGGTGCGGGGGAGAGGGAAAAATTTTAAAAGTGAAAATTTTTCTACGTGGTTTAAATTTTGACGAAGTAAATTTTTATTTTTTTATTTCCTTAAAGCTTGTTTTTTCAATCAGTTAAGGACGAGGAGGAAAGGAGTCGGCAGGGAAAAAATTTAAAATTTTTTGGAAAAAGGGTCGAATGCAAAAAAAAATCTTTAAATATAACAAAGTTTTCAAAATTTTAAGAGATTGAAAAATTTAGATAGAAATGAGTGGAAAAATCCCGGGGCCTTTTAAAAAAGTCATTAAAAAATGTTCAAAAAGGGAAGAAAAATTTGATAATTTCTCAAAATGTGAAAAAAATATGTTGAAAATATCCATAAAAATTGTATAAATCCTTCGAGACTGATAAAATTGAAAATCGAACAATTTTAAAGGTCAGGCAAAGTCAAAACAACGCTAAAATTTTTTCAAAAGAAAAAAATTCATCAAAACTAGAAAAAAGGTCTAAATGAATAAAATTTGTGTAAAACGAAAAAAATCGAAAGATAACGAAAAATTATAAAAAAAAATTCATCAAAAATGAGTACGTTTTCAAAAAACCATGCTTCGAGAGAAAAAAGAAATACAAAATATGTTCAAAAATGATTTTTGAAATGTCTGAAAACGTCATAAAAATTCTTTACGTTGAGAGAAAAAAGGTAGGAGTTCTGAGAGAAAATAGATGGGACAAGTACACGAGGGCCGGGTAAAAACGCTTCAAATCCTGAAAAAATTTTTCGAAAAAGGGAATTTTTTTTTTCAGGGAAAAAGTTTTGATCATGGAAAGTTCAAAAAAGCCCTTTTGGGGATTTGGGAATGGTTTTTTTTTTTGGGGTAAAGGGGACAAAAAATTCATGACTTCTTATTTAAAAGGGCAATTCTCAAGCACTTCAATTTTTTTCTCAATTTTTTTTTTTTCATAATTTTTAATACGTTTACCGGGCTTTTCCCTTTAAAAGGTTTAGGTACTAAATTTGTTGCCCCGGGGGAGGGGCTGGGGGGCGGGGGTGAGTTTTTTTTGCGTTTTTGGGGCATTAGGGGAAAACCCATTTACCATTCGTTTAAAATTCCCCTTTCCCTTATATTTTTATATATAATATATTATAACCCAAAACAGTACCCCTTGTCACCGTTTTAAGGCAAGTACCTTCCGCACCGAAACGGTGCACGAGGGTTTTGCCGGTGACCGAAGGGCGTTTTCCCTGTGTATATCAAGTTAAAACTACTCTTTTTAACCCCCAAAAAAAGTGACAGAGACGTCTGGTGGTTACGAGATGTCTCACTGTGTTTACTGGCCTAAAACGCTGTTTTCACCATGCTCTGTGGTCGGAATCTTTTTTTTTTGTGGTGACGTAGAGGGTAGGTATACACCTAACAGTATACAGATTTTGAAAATTGCCAGCATATACTAAAGGTATCTCCACGTCACCATGTATACACCATACCAAAGGAACCCAAAAGTCACCGTCTACGTAAGCACTGATTTCCCTGTGTCCACCAGACCGGGACGGCATTTGTGTATCTGTATATCTTAAATTCACTCAAATCAAACGGTTCCGAGTGTATTAATACTTAATTAACCATGCTGGGTTATAAATACAGTACGTATACACCTCCAGAAGCATATTAAAGGCAATGGTGACGAAAAAGGTACTGTTTTTAAAAAAGGTGACGTCGAGGTTATGTTGGTCCATATATATATATATATAGGTATGAAATTTGTCCTCGCTTAACTCCGAAACTATGAGGTTTGAGAAAAATCTGAAAAAGTCGCGCTGTTGGGGCATTGCTGAACCTGGAGATTTTAAGTTTTATCGAAATCGATTGAAAAGTTTTGAGAAAAATGAATTTTGTGATTTTTTAATGATTTTTGTGTGAAAATAGCGTTGCCTAGAAGCGATTCTTGTCCGAAAAAAGGCCTTCAGGGTGTCCAAAGAATATAATGAAAAAGCATGGCAAAAATTATTCAACTAACTTAATTGAAAAATTTTTAAATCTGATGCCAGTCCTAGTCTATGGCCCAAGCTGAATGTACATAATAGTAGAAAGGATCCCTTTAAAGACAGGTTTCTTCAGGCTACGATTCCTCATTTCTCGGTTACCATCAACTTTGAAAAAAAGAGTCTTCAGGGTGTCCCAAAAAAAAATTTCAATTAGAATGCTTAGCAAAAATTTTAATCAATTGATTGAAACATTTAAAAAATCTGACGTCATTCCGGTCTTTCACCATTCGAATTTACAGATAGTAGAAAGGATCCATTGGAGATGAGTTCTTCAGGTACGAATTTCATCTTCCGGTTACCATCAATTTTGAAAAAAAAGAGGTCTTCGGGTCCGAAAAAAATTACAATTAAAATGCCTAGCAAAAATTTCCTCATCAACTTGGTTAAAAATTTTAAATCTGCGTTATTCCGGTCTATTACCATTGAATGTACATGATGGTAGAAATACAAAACCCTCGATAATTATGATCTTTAAGATGATGAATTCATTTTTTTAGTTTCCAAACGTTGGAAAAAAGAAGGTCTTGCAGGGTGTTCGAAAAACTTACATTAAAAAATGCATAGCAAAAATTCTCTAATCAAACTGATCGAAAATTTAAAGTCTGTTGTCATTCGAATGTATAAGTCGTGAACAACAGGACCCACTCCAGATGAAATTCTTCAGCGGACGAATTCATCATTTTTTTTTTTTCCTGAATTCTACTCTTCCCCCATTGCTCGATTTTTGAAATTTTTTATTTTATTTTATTGAAAAGGATTTTCGGTTTTTGAAACATGCAGTTGAAAATTATGTAGATTGTTCATAAAAAAAAAATTGTTCAAGTCTTGAATGTTTTGTTTTTTTACAGTTCTTTGGATTAACTGTCAATTTAGAATTTCGAAACCGGAATCGGCAAGAATTGACTAAATTTGAATTAGAAATGGGCTCAGTTTTCAACGGATCCGCAGGAACTTCCTATCCACCTCCCCCCCCGCCGATGAGGTGAAAAATTCCCAAAAAAAAAAGAAAAATAACGTGTGACGTGTCGTTTGTTGGGTTTTTTAGGGAACTGAGTTCGAAAATAAGCTCAGTTTTTTATCCGATTCCTCTGAGCCCCCCCCCCCCATGTCTCCCTAAAAAAATAGGAAATTACGTGGATTTAGGGTTAATTTTTATATTCAGTCATTTTCCAAGTGTATCAAAATGCACCCCAAAACAATAGCTATTAGATGACAAAGAATGATTTCTTTGTCAGATAATAATTTTTGTTAAAAAAAATTCATGCATAAAAAACACGAGAAAAGTCGGTTACCTCACGGTTTTGGGCCGTGAGAATTTTTTTTTTCCTTTTTTTTTTTCTTAGTTTTAAAAAAAAATATTATCCTTTTTTTTCAAAAAACATACAAATTTTTTCTGAACTAAAAAATATCTTGAGACGTTTTTAACAGAATATTAAAAAATCAGAAAAAACAAGTTTGTCAATTTAATTCGAAATTTAATACCATATCTTTCTGCTTGAAAAAAATTTTGTTTTTTATTTAAATGTAACGCAATTAAGATTTTTTTCTTTTTTTTTTTTTCAGATTTCTAATACCCTCCAATTTTTTTCAGTTTAAAAAAATTTTTATTTTTTTCAAAACAAAATATATTATTCAAACATTTTTACAGTGTTGTCAATATCAATTTAAAACCCCAAACACTATACCTTTATTTTTTTTTTGGAAAAAATGTACCTTTTATTAAAATTTCAATGCACTTGAAAATACCTTTTCAGCAATTTTTTTATTTTCTAGAAAATTTTTTAATAATTTTTCCATTTTTTATCATTTTTTCAAATGGTTACCTTTTTTAAAACATACTTGCCCTACATTTTTTTTCTGATATCCTAGACATTTTTTAAAGTTACAATTTAAAAAAACCCAGTGTTGCCAATATAAAATTCAAAAATTCCAAACAGTATACTTGACCTACTTTTTTTTTTAAATAAAATATGTCTTAAACATGTTACAATTTTAGGGAGACAGTGTTACCAATATTAAAAAATAAACCCCTTTTTTTAAAAAAATCAAATTTTATAAACTTTTTATGTAAATGGCAATGGAAAAAAAAATCATTACTTACAGTATTGCCCAACATTACAAATTCAAACGGCCAATTCTAAATTTTTCAACCCATACTTGGCAAAACACTGGGAAAAAAAGTTCGAATTATTTAATCTCTTTAAAGTCTTATTATGATTTTTTAAAGGAAAGTAAAAAAATACTTTTTTGTTCAAAAATATCAAAATTTTTTAGGATTTCAAAGATACGAGGGAAAAGGGTTAAATACTCGAATAAAAAATTTTTAAAAAAAAAACCCAAAATCGTGACACGCGACGTTTTTTTAAAAAGAAACACCCAAATAAAAACAATAAAAATTTTGAAAAAAAAAATTTCATTCAATTTTAGGAATTTTAAAAACCCTCCGGGTTTTTTGGGCCCAAGTTTTTTTAGTTTTAAAAAAATCCCCCCCCTTCCCTTTAAAATCATTTTTAAATTTCCCCCTTTTTTAAAAATCGGGCCCTCTACCCGATACTCCCGAAAATTTCAACTCCCCACAACCAAATGAAATAATTTTGCAAAAATTTTGCATACGAAAATGGCTTTAAAAAATTTTATCACCCCAAAAAAAAATAAAAATTCTTTTTAAAAATTACCTATAAATTAGGTACTTTTAATTACACCTGCATCTTTTAAAATAGAATTTTTTTAAATAGATAAAATTAACTGTTTTGGGAAATTTTTTTCTTTTTTTTTTAACTTTTAAAATTTAAATTTTAAATTTGACTTTTTAATAAATTTTAAATAAAATCGCTTTTTCGATAATTTTTTTTTCCGTTTTTAAATCTGATTTTTAGGTGAATTTTTTTCACCCGGGCACTCAAAATTTTTTCTCAAAAACCAAATCCAAACGTACATTTAATTCCCCGATAAAAATCTCCAAAGAATCCCAAAAAAATATTTCGCCCTTTTTCCCTAAAAAAATTTCTTTTTTAATTAAAATTTCCCCAAAAGGGTACAAACGCCCCCCAGTAGTACATGCCACTCTTTTCATTTCAAATCGGAAAAATAAATGAAAAACAGTCAGAATTGCAGTGAAATTCACTGATTTTCAGCAATTTTTCACTGATTATTTGATTTTTAAAGAAATTTCACAGATTTTTCAGTGAATTTCCATAAAATATCACTGAGTTTCAGTGATTTTTCACTGAATTCCAGTATTTTCTTTCACTGACTTGCTGATTTATTATTGTGCTGCAATTCTGACTGTTTTTCAGTGATTTTGATGAATTTCACTGATTCAAGAAATGAAGAGAGCAGGGATGGTAAGCCAAAAATAGTATTTTTTATGCAACAAGGGAATAAAGTGATTTTCGACGAATTTTGAAGGGTTATTTCACGAGCGAAGCGAGGAAATAGCTCAAATTGTCGAAAATCACTTTATTCTCGAGTTGCATACGATATTTTTCGTCATAGCGGGAATAAAAAAGCGAGTTTAAGTATTCGAGCAATTCGCGAGAGGGAATAAAGTAGCACTTTATTCCCGCTATGACGAAAATATAGTTTAGACTGAAGGCTTAAAACTTGAAATTAAATTTTTTAAAGCTTAAAGCAAAATTTTTTCGAGCTCAAACTTATAACTTAGTCTGAATGGTCGAAACATCCTTAGCATACGGCTTAAGGCCTAAAGCTTGTGACTTAAATCATGAAAATTGAGAATACCTGCGCCAGATCCGAAGCCACGTTTGATTTTTTCACATTTTTCCTCCGATTTTTGATGATCACCAGATTATGAAACGGAATTGACTAGGAAATAATAGAAATTGAAATACGAAAGGACGATTTTAACTTTTAAGCCAAAAAATACGAATACCTCAAACTTAAACTTATCGCTTAACTTCTTTTTTTAAAAAAAAATTGAGCTTAACGCTTAGGGCTCATTTTTGAAAAAATCATTCGGCCTAACGACTTAAAGCTTAAGGTCTAAGGCCGCAAATTATTTCCGAGGGAAAAATTTGCTGAAAAATTCGTAAGTTAATGGGCACAGACATGCATTTAAATATCAATTTTTGGGACATCACGACCGACAAAAAAATGAAGAATAAAAAAATCAGTGAAGAGAGGTAAAAATTGGGCCCAAGCAGAGCGAGGGTAATTTAAAAAAAAAAAATAGCAATTTCGACTGAAAAAACTGCATTTTTGGCCATTGATTCTTTTCTTAAAATTTCGTACTAATTTCGTATTTTTCGTACAATTTTGACGATTTTTTCGTACTTTTTAGGGTCATTTTCGAATTTCGCGCTTTTTACGTATTTTTGTACGTTTTTTCGTACTAGTAGACATCCTGAAAAGGCAATCCTTCAATTGAAAAATGCAAATGGAAAATATTTAAAATTCTTGCTTTTTGTAATAAAACTATCAAAATTCTTGTTATTTTCTTGCCAATAACAAAGACACCCTGACCTGACGAATACATAAAGAGTAAAAAGAGACCCGTTAAGAAAACCCAAACCCTTTGAAAAAAGAATTCAGCTCAGCTAATCGAATACCTTGAATAATATATTTCAAAAAATCACTTTTCTCACACACTTCAGACATCATAGTGAAATTTCGAAGAAAACAGTGACTTTTAGTAACTTTTTTTGCGCAAAAGGTGACCAAAAAATGACCAAAAAGTAACCAAAAGTAACCAAAAATTCTATTTTTTCGGTGGAATTTTTTTACAGTTTTTTGGGGGATATTTTTTTGTAGTTTTCTGTAAACATTTCAAAAATAAATCAATTGAAACGGCGGGGGCGTGAATAATTTCATTCCAGGTATCATAGCGAAATTCTATCAAAATTAAGTAACTTTCAGTATTTTTTTTCGAACAAGAAGTAAAAAAAAAGTAATCAAAAATGAGCAAAATGTAACCAAAAAAATTCAATTTTTTAGATGGGGGGGGGGGGATTTTTTTTTGAAGTGTTCTGCAATCATTTTTAAAGATAAACTGAACAACGTGAATAATTTTATTAAATTCCATCGTCAAAACTATAAACAAATAATAATTTCATTACGGTTGTAACACACAGTGTTGTCGAATTCTAATGTTGAAAAGTTTCCAAAAATGTTCCGGAATTCGTAAAAAGTTCTGGTTTTTTATTTCACCACCACTTTAGCTAAAAAAAAGAGGACTGAGAATTCAAGAAAAAATGTGGGGAGGGGGTCAAAATTCAATGAAAAAATTGGGTAATCTAAAAATCGATTTTTTTTTAGTGGCTTTTTAGGAGGCAGATATACATAATTAATTTAATTATACAGATTTGAGCAAAGAAAAATTGAAAAATTACGAGATTTTTGGAACAAACAATTAATATAATATGACCTATTTATATATAGGTAATAGGTATCTACTCCCTAAATCTAAATCAGTCAATTTTCGTAAAACTGTGCCTTTTTGAATCAGTGAAATGAATTTATTTGAAATTCTGTGATATTTCAATTGTTCGATTGATTTATTTTAGTCAAAATTACTGATTTATTCTGTCAAATGAGGAATTGACTCAAAAATCAATTACTTTACTGATTTAAAAAAACATAATTTTTTCAAATTTATAAAATATAATTATTGAAATACTGTCCGAGCGAAGCGAGATCAATTTTTTTTTTGAAAAATCATTATCAACTTTTAATTTTTTTCCTCGAAAATTTTAAAAAATAGCAATTTTTACGTAAAAATTTGAATTTTAGCTTGAAAATGCGGAAAAAAAGTGACTTTGGGAGGAAAAAAGTGACTTTCAGTGACCTTTGGATGAAAAAAGTGACTTTTAGTGACCAAAGTCGAAAAAAAGTGACAAACACACCCTAGAAAAAGTGACCTGCTATGATGCCTGACACTACATCTACAATTTTCCCCCACCAAATATACGAGTATTTAATGTGATAAATTTTCATTTCAATACATCTGTTTGTTCTTTATCGACTTCTACCGTATTCTTCAACAAATCTGTCCTCTCAATTCCTCCATCTCGAGCAATTTTCCACCAGCTCGCCTTGAAACTTTCTCATAAAAGCCCACACCTTATTGGAAATTTCATCTGGTATGCTCCAAACGCACGTGTCCAATATTCGAAAAACTGATTAAAATAACGAGGTGTACCATAAATATGTACTTTACTTTTGCAAAACGCAGCCTATTCGTGAATGACCTTGACGTCAAAGGTATTTATGCGACAATTACCAGCAAGTACCTACGCATTACGATGCACTGTGGTACTCGTATTATACCCGAACAATGCATAGCCGGACTCGAAGACTGACCAACGACCGACACGTAACACGTACAACGACGAATAAATCACGTAAAATGTTTCGTTACGCTGGTTCATTTAGATACGCGAATATTTTACACGAAAAAAAAATATGATGTATGAGAGACTGCGCATAGATAAGGGAATCCTATTCTACGTGTACACGCTACACAGCGTACTTATATACTTTTTATGGTCATTATTTCGCGTCACACCGATCGAAGCAAAAAATTATGTACGAAAAATATCGATGCTACGAAGTATGAACTTGGCCGAATTAAACAATGCATTTGCCAGTGATTCACACTCGTGTCGATTCAAATTCTGATTCACGATCAATTTTTTAAAGCAATAAATTGTTTACGTACCGCATTGTAAAAATTTGGCCAAGTAAAACCCAAAACATTTACGCCGCCCATTTTTGAATTCCCAAATTTGAGTACTTATAAACGAGTGTAAATTTGACGTTTCGATGCCCCGAGGATTTTGGGGGGGGATTTTTAATCGTTTGTGTCGGGCGTGTTTTTGGACTAATTGAATTTTAAAAGGTTTAAAAACACTAAATTTAAAGGCATTTACATGAAGTATAATTTTGTTTCAGGGGTAACCAATTAAAACAAAAATTAAAAAAGGGGAATCAATTTAGCATGAAGGGGCATCGTTTTCACTAAACAGGTTTTTTTTTTTGTCATTTTTCCTTGAGGGCCCAATAAACGAGTTAGAAAAAATCGGTAAACAATTATCAAAAAAAACAAAAGAAATTCATTCTTATTTGAGAGGATTTACATGTATCTGCTGATGAAGGAATCACTTGATATGATTGTTTCCGATTTGAACGAAAGTGAGAGTTTCAAAAAGAGCGAACTGTAAACCCCCTAAAATAAAATTGCAACCACCTCAAAATTGATTTTTTTATTATTGGAGAATTTTTGAAATTTTAAAGACGTCTTTTTCAATGAAAATTTTAGTCTCTGCAGTTAGCTCAGGAATAATTCTCCTTTTGAACAAGAGTAATAGGCGGAGATAGGAGGCATGGGGGGGGGAGGGCTCGAGCTCCCACCAAATGTTGAATTAGCCCCCTTCAAATCATTTTTGTGTGTATGTTTCACTCAAAAAAAATTCACAAACACCTAATTTTCAAGGGATAAATTATCAATATGTGACGAATTTCCTGCTTCTTTCAAGTTACTAAAATTGTATTTTTGATGAAGAAAATAATTAGGTGCTTACTAGTAATCGATCAAAAACTATGCACAATTGATTCGGTCATTTCTAAAACCCCACAAGTCCCAAGACCTAAATTTTTCAGGAGCAACAAAAAACACTTTCAAGCAAAACCTCGTAACTTATGGCGCAAATCAATGTCAGAAATGGAAAGAGCATGCAAAAATACATCTTCTAGGACAAATTTCGATTTTCAAAGTGCCCACAAATTGGATTTACAGCTCAATGAAGGTCGTGGACTTGTGAGGTTTTAGAAATCCCCACAGTTTTCAACATTGAAACTCGATTGAAATGCCATCCAAAGTACTTCTAATTCTGAAAAAATGATCGAAATCATAAAATTAGACAAAAAACACAGTGGAAACTTCAAAATTATTACTTCTTTTTTAAAAATTTCGTAAAAAAATGTGAAAAATGATTACGATATATGGGAAAAAACTGTTTTTGTCTAATTTTATAACTTCGATCATTTTTCCAGAATTAGAAGTACTTTGGATGACGTTTTAATCGAGTTTCATTGTTGAAAACTGCGGGACTCATTTTTTTAATGACCTCGTATCTCTGAAACAGCTGATTTCTGGAATGTGGGACCATGTTCAATCGATAGAGAGCGCCACAAAACATACGAATTGAAAAAAAAGTTAAAATCACAATATATGGGACTATGGAATCAATTATCGATTGTTGAAACAGAATTTTTTGTAAATCTTGTTTTGCCTTGTAGCAAAAAAATACGAAATTTCGTGAAAAAAATTTCGAAAATCACGATTATTATTTTCTATTTAAAAATCAATTTTTCAAATTTTAGCCCTCGCTTTGCTCGAACAGGTGAAAATAAAAATATATTTAAGAATGAAAGGTTGAAGATTTCGCCTCCATAAAAGCTTTTGGTTTATTTTTCCTTCAAAAATTTTCGTTTTCGCTTTCAGGATGTCTACCAAATCAAGCGAATGAAAATTCGAATTTTCCGGACTGAAAATTCGAAAATTTCTTAACCCCCCTCCCCCCAAAAAGGTAATTTTTTTGAATAATTCATAATTTAATGAACGAAGAATTTTATGTGAATTACGATCAACAAAAAACGATGAATAAAAAACTCAGATAAAAGATGTGATAATTTAGTCCGACCCGCCGGAGCGGAGTGGGGGCAATTTTTTTGAAAAATTTATAATAAAATAAACAAAAAGACGCGTTCTAAATGATTTATTTTGGGATTTTCGGAAAATTCCAGAGAAAATTCCAAAATTCCCTGACTTTTCCAGACCATTTACCAAAATTCCCTGACTTTTCCCGGTTTTCCAAAGAATAGACACCCTGAATAACGGTAAAAAACGATTAAAAAATTGCACGAGCGAAGCGAGGGTGGAAATTTTTTATAAACAAATTAAAGTCGAAAAATCATTCAAAAGGCAATCATTCGATTGAAAAATTTATTGAGAAAAATGTTGAAAATTCGTGCTCTTGAAGTAAAATCAACAAAATTCGTGCTATTTTCGTGTTTTCGTGCCACTAAACCGATTTCGGTGCAATGTGTTTTTCGTGATCAGTAGACACCTTGTGCTTGGGCTCGATAACTTCAATTTTATATAATTCATCCTCAAAATGATGGTACGAACCCTCTTTCTTTCCATTGATTCTTCATAATATTGAAAAAAGGCCGAGTAAAAATCTCGTAATAAGGATAGAAAATTTTTTGAGAAGGTCGAAAATGAACAGTTTTTTAAAATTGGGGCTTAAGCCTTCGCCCCAAAGTTACGTTTTTTTTGAGGGGGTAGTACAGAGTGTCTAACAAACATGACCAGCTCCAAAACAGGACCAAAACAGGACCTTCAACAGTACTTTTTGAAAATAGGTACTGATAAATTTTGTAACCCCCCCCCCAAAAAAAAAAAAAAAATTGAACGTATTATGAAAACATTTTTGAAAAAAAAATCAATAATTGTTAGAAATGAGCGTAAATTTATTTTTAAAATTCAAGAATAAGGAAGGTAGAATACAAACAAAGTTCCAAAACCAGGGTGTTTACTAATTTTTGAAAATCAAAATTCGCAACTTTTCGCGACCTTTTTACAAACTTTTCAAACCATGCTTCAAATTCGCCCAAAGACACCCCCCCCCCCCCCCCCCTTGCGCATACTTGTTTTAAAGGAAATTTCAAGCACTTTTTAGTGCCTCCCCCGCAAATACTCTTTTTTTATACGTAGGAAATTGAAAATTAAATGGATTTTATACCTAATTACGTTTTAAGGAAAATGATTATTCAACACCAATGAAGAGAAGATAAAATTTTCGAAAAAATCGAAATTTCAAAGACAAATTTTCGGAGCGAGGGCGAAAATTTTCAGTTTCTAAAGACTAAAGAAAGTCACATGAAGGCGATTGCAGTGGTAATTCCAGATACAAAAATAAAAATTGTGAGATTTTGAATGAAAAACCTCGAATTCTAATCAATTTTGAAGTATTAGGTAAAAGAAAATATATAGTTTGCCCGAGCGAAGCGAGTGCGGAAATTTTTTATACAAAATTTTAGTTGAAAAATCATCTAAAGGCAATTCTTTAAATGAAAATTTTTGAGGAAAATAAACTAATTTGAGACAAATTCGCAACCTTTGACGAATTTTGGGTCAATTTCGTGGCTATTTCGCGACTTTCGCGACCAGTAGACGCCCTGAAAACAGGACATTTCTCTAAAAAAGCCTCAAAACAGGACCAAAATATGACTAACAGGACTATTCAGCAAAAAACAGGACCAACAGGACCAACAGGACCTGTTGGACACACTGGTAGAATAGGAATTTGGCAATATTTTCCCCTTAGGAATGAAAGATTGGGGTAAAGGGGAATAAGATCTAGAAAAATTTGAATTTTAGAAAAATTCTAAATCATTTTTTGTGGATAAATGCACTATTATGGGATTTTGAAACGTTTCAGAGAACCAACAACCAGCTCACATAAAAATTGAGATGTTTTTATATTAGAATCTTGCGAAAAAGTGAACACCAACGTTCAAAACTGATGTCTTATTCAAGATTGACGTCTTCGAATATGTCGAAAAAATATTACATTTAATTTTTCGAAATTCATTTATAATTCGTCCAAATTTGCTCCTTCCATAGTCAAACACCTCAGATAACAGGGGTAAAAGTGTAATTTTCGACTAATCAGCTGCTATTCCTCAAAAATCGTATTTTTGAGGAGTAAATTAGCAAAAATTCGAGAACGAAAAACTAACGTTCAAAATTCGCGTCAAATTCGATACCGAAGATTTACAATCATTTAAATTGTCTCCACTTGCGTTCTCGTGAGTTTCGTTGCGATCGACACTTGTAGTTGTATTTACATTTCATGGTATAAATGGTAGTAAATAATACGAAACAACGTATGTAATTAATTATGTAGTACGTACGTTTCGTGGTATTCAGGGATAGTGACTAATACAAGTACATGTGTACGTAAGTAAATACAAGTGCAAGGTTTTTGAAATTGGCCCAAAATATGTATCAACACCATCAACCACGATATTTGGATCAAATAAAAAATTTTTTGATTGGAAACTTTACAGAAATCATTTTTGAACAGGGGCTTTATTCTCGAGAAAATTTGAAAACGAAATCTGAAATCAATCGTTCTTCAGGGTGTCCACTATATTTCAGAAATGATTTTCCCTGACTTTTCTAGGTTTTCCAGACCAAATTTTCAAATTTTTCCAGACCTTTTAAATACGATATTTGTAAAAAAATGGAGGGGGTGTAATTTTTCACGTGATTCACTTACATCCCGAAATTTTGCATCGATAAGAATGATATAAAATTCCTGAGGGTCTAACGATTTTTTTTCAAAATCACTATTAGATGCTCCTCTTCGGGCCAAACAAAAGATTCAAGTACAATTATGAAAATTTTTGAGCCCACCCATCTTTTCCTCACCACAAAAATTTGAAAATTTGAATTTATTACCTGCAGAAGAAAATTCGAAAAGAAAAAGGAAAAACTAAGTATTCCAACACAAAATTAAATTTTGAAGCGTCTACTAAATCAAGTGAATGAAAATTCAGATTTTCCAGGGATGAAAGTTCAAAAATTTCAGCATATTTTATCCCCCCCCCCTCCAAAAAAATGAAAAACCTATGCCTCAAATTTACAAATTAAACGCAATCCCTTGCAATTTTTTAGTCTGCTGCGTACCAATAAAAAAAAATCAATGCGGAGGTGAAATATAAATAATTTTATGGAAACAAATATGTAAACATGTTGAGTCCGAGCGAAGCGAGGTTCGCGAGGGCTAAAATTTTTACGAAAAAAGATTTTCAAAAAATGAAAATTCACCACTTTTCTCTCATACACAAGCAAAAAAATAAAGTAAATTTTATTTTCTAAAATAAAATTTATTAAACATCGAGGTCAAGAGCATCATGGCACTCCTTTCTCATTACAGCTCATTAAAAAAATTAGTTTCCAAAAAACTTGGGATTTTAGATAAATTCTGTAGAAAGACTGAGCGTAAATTACCCCGAGCACGTAGCGAGGGAAAAATTTTTTGAATAATTCATAATTTAATGGACAAAAGACACGAATTTTGAATAAATGAATTAGATAAAACACATATAATAATTTGGCCCGAGCGGAGCGAGCGCGAAATTTTTTGGAAAATTTGAAATAAAATAAGCTAAGAAACACTTTTCTAAACGACTTATCCTTTTTTTGGATTTTCGAAAAATTCCAGAGAAAATTCCAAAATTCCCTGACTTTTCCCGGTTTTTTAGAGAATGGACACCCTGTTTGAGCACCTCCTGCTCCTCTCACCTTGCCCCTCGGGGGCTCAACATTTTTTTGTGAAGTCTCCGACTCAAAGTTAACCACCCCATCAAATTTGGTCAAAATGTAAGATATATTGTTTTTTTTCGATCCACCCTAATGTAAATATCCCATTTTGAAAATTTTTTGGTTGAAAAAAGGGTAAAGAGCGCTACTTACAGTAATTTTTTCAGATTTTTCAATAGTAGCTTTCATCTTTTGTACTCATCGTGAAAATTGATCTTTCACCACCAAAATTTGATTATCGTTTTTAAATCTCCTATCAATTTTCTGTCAACCCCCACAAACAATTTTCTCCCACGTACAACCGGTTTCGAGATATGCGCCTTCAAAGTTGGGTAAATTGGCAAAAAATCACAATTACATAAAAATTACGAGGCTCCCCCAGCCCCTTCGCAGGCTAGAAAAAAAATAATCGTGGCTATGTGAATAGACCATCGAGAGAAACTCGTAAAAAAATCTGAGCGAAATCAGAATACTCGACTTCATTTCTGATTCGAGTTGGAATAGCCCTACAGCAACCACCCATTTCACACAGCACTAAAATTCTACAGCTGGAAAATTTCCATTATTCGAATCCATAAAACAGGGCTATAAAATCGAGATAAATATCGCAGATCGATATGCCACTCGATGACCTCGATTTTAATCGCACCCAGCAACGAAAAAATCACAGCCAAATTTTGGAAAACCGAATCACATCGTACGTGAAATTTCGCACTTCGACTCGAATAATTAACACCTGTTAATTGGTCCAACACGTTAACCGGTTTGGAAAAATTCGCATGTCCTCTAAGTTTCGACAAAGGGGAAACACTGAATTTAGATGATTCGTTTTCCTCTACAGGTATAGGTACAGGCACATACTAGCTAAGGTACAAACTACAAACATATTCGGTACGCTCTACGGTCTTATAATATTCCGTAACATTATCAAGCGAGCAATTTTCATTGTAACTGGAAACTGCGGCCTTAACTGGGTATTTTCCACGTTTCTTTATAATACAACACGGGTCGTCGTCGTCGTTAAAAAAAATGCCATTATTGTTGGCAATTGTAGTATATAGTATACCTTAGCTATACGAACTATACATAAATGTACGCATACGAGTACAACTAGTGAAAAAAAAACCACTACCGCGTCTACGTGTGAACTGAATTTATCTATTATGACAGCCGTATCGAAATTATTACATTCCTCCGAGAAAATATGTATAAAATACACGACTCACATATGTGATTTTTTTTCCATAAATACGTACGAGTACGGCCACCACCGACTATAACTAGAGCCAGTGTCAGATTAATACAAAAGATGAATGTCAGAGTACCAGCTCGCCACATGATGTAATTAACCGTGAATAACGTTCTGTAGGTATCGAAGATGTACTACAGTAACCGCAATTTGCCCTGTTTTTTCCAATTCCCATTCCAAATTTACTGAAAGGTGAGCCGGATAGTGAGCCATGTCGTGAGTTTATCAGAATCCAAGCCAATCGTAATCAATGCGTGATTAAAACAACATGATATACATGCAGCTCGCAGGTTGGTCGCGAGCCTGAGAAATACTCGTAGAGAGATACATGGAAAGGTAATAGGCATAAACGATAATTTACTCGATTAAATAAAGCAACGAGGTGTGAACGTTTTAGCGCCACATGAAAGTGTGCTGCAGACGACGTGATCTGGTGGTTCAACGGTCATCCAAGTAGACATATTATTGCACATTTGCAATAGGTATATGTTTTTCTCTTTATATTTACGTTTTTGATCGAAATATTTGAGTTTAAAAACAGAAATGCGGTGTTATTTTTAACCTTATAGTTTGAGAAATTTCAATTTCAAATTTTCATCTCGAGTTGAAAAATTGCAAAATGCAGACGAAACAATAGGTGGTGTGGAGAGAGGGGGAAAGGGGAGTCACCAGCCTTCTCATATTTTCTCAAAAAGTTGGCAAAGGGTATGACCGGATAAGGGGTGAATTTGGCCCCTGGCGCTTTTGGGCTCTTAAACATACCTCAAGTGGTGTATATTTACCAGAAAAAAAATTTCTCCAAATTTTTGAACCCCTACCTCCTCCCTTCTGGAGTTAGGGCTATTTTATGGCATTATTTTCAAAAATTTTTAATCTGAACGAAAGTGAAGGAAATTCTTTGTTCTTTGGCACAAAGTTACATCTCGTAGATGTACCTATTTATGAAAATTTTTTCAACAATTTTGGTACACTCATTCACGTTTTTTTGGCTAGTTGAAGATTTCAATAGAAAAAAACACAATATCAGCGAAGAGCGACCACCTTGGAAAAATTATTAAAAAATTATTTAAAAATACGTTTTTTATGTAGAATTTCGCTGTGTATTTGGTTTTCAGGGTGTCTACCAATTTTTAAAAATCAAATTTCGCGACTTTTTCGCGACCTTTTTTTAAGGTATTTAGTATCTACCTCTCAATTTGACCCCCCACCCCCCCCCCAAAAAAAAAAATCAACGAGATCAAATTTATTATAGAAAAAAGTTTAAACACGGAAGAAAATACGTCTTCAATTTTGAAAAAAGACAATTTTTCACAAAAATTTTCCAAAAGTGAGTTATTTTATGATAAAGAAGAGAAGTAATTACTGCCCGAGCGAAGCGAGGGTAAAAATTTTACGAAAAATCATGTTAGAACGGATAAAATTGTTAATGATTATTGAGAAATAAATTCATGGAAAGTCTGAAATATTAGTAAATTTGGCCCGAGCGAAGCGAGGGCGAAACGAGGGCGAAATTTTTTCGAAGTTATTTAAAAAACAACAAAAAAATACATATTTCCAAATGGTTTTCTCTTTTAAAACATCCCTTAGAAAATTCCAAAATTCTCCAATTCTTTTAGATTTTCCTGACAATGGACACAATATTACCTTTTGAAATTCCGAATCGTGATCGCTACTTAGTCTCCCACAAGAACATCAATTGTCTGAAATAGAAGGGAAGAAGACGAAGAGGTATATAATTTAAGAATGGGGGTTTAAAATTTATGAGCCCGAGCGAAGCGAGGGCGAAAATTTTTAGAAAAAATGTTCAAAAAGGTGAAATTTCTTTACTTTTTCTGTTTTGTAAAAGGCGAAAAAAATGGAAGTAATTTCGGAAAAATTCGCGACTTTTGATGAATTTTGGGTCAACTTCGCGACTTTTTCGCGACTTTCGCGACCGGTAGACACCCTGGTTTTGGCCATTTCTTCAAACTAAGACTTAAAAATCGCGAAAACCCGTACAGAAATGTGGTTATTTTAGCAAATTTTTCAAAGGGTACCGGCGCCGCGGTCAAGATAGGCGAATCTGTCCCCGAACTGAAATTCGAGAATAACCGATGGAATTTGGTTCTTAGGGTCTGAAAACCACGTGGTAAAAATTTTGGTCCTCAACTCCACGCCTAGCCCCAGTTATTGGACAAAACGTTACTTTTTTCAGTCTTTCCATTAAAAATGTTTATTTCCACGAGTTTTTCACCAAATTTTTTCAAATTTTCGTGAGGTGTACCCTATTCTGAGTGGTATCAGTGGGCGGTTTGAAAAAAAATTTTTGATAATTTTTTCAAGCCGAAAATTGCATTTGAAAACTTAAATTCGAGTTTTCTACATGATGTTTCGGAGGTGAAATTTTGAAAAAAATATATTTTATGTACCTAGTCCCTATGTCTATCATGATGATTTTTCAGAATTTTTTAGGTGGTGGAACACCTTGAAAAATGCGAAAAGCCACTTTTTCACAGTGTTTTTCACTCATAAAATGGTCAGTTTTTACCGAAAAATGTTTTCTTGAAATTATATTCCAAAATACGTAGGTATTTATGCACGACTTGTCAGATTTTCACTTCATTTCATCTCTTTTTCGCGATTTTTGTAATTTCGAGTCCAAATAGGTACAGCACAAGGCTCAAAATTGAATATCTCACTTTATTTTCCGTACGAAATTGTCATACGAAAAAAAATTGCAACAGATTTATGTTCAGCAGCTCAAACTATTTCAGTGAACTCCATTTGTATGACCAAGGCACTCAAATTTTAGAAAATTCAGTTTTGAGTCAACTCTGAAATTAATCAGTTTTTTCCACCTATGAGTTATCTTTTGTTGAATTATGATTTTGTTTTCATGTTCACAACAATAAATCAACTATTTAAAAAAGAAAAATCAGCTTTTTGCATATTTTTTTCTTTGTTTAGAGTAGTTAACCCGTTCTTTCCGTGTTTTTAATTTCTTGAAAATTATTTTTTGCTATTATTGACAAAATTTGAAAAGTTCGACATTTTTCATATGAACCACATAAAAGTACATACATGGTTTATTGTACACAATGGCAAAAAAAAGTCATTTTTGAAAAAAACTCAGTTAACCCGTTGTTCCCGTGAGGTCTTCATATGTACTAACTTTTCCTCCCCCTTCCCCACAACTTACAACATTTCACTCTCATTTATATGTTACCCCTAATCTATGTAATTCCCGGAGTCATGAACTGGGGAAATTTTCCTTAAAGCTGAAAAGGCAAAGCGCTCTCTAAATTCGAAAATTTTAATTTAAGCTTTCTGCCCTTTTTCTTATTCTTAAAAAAAAATTCAAATATGTATTTCGGCAAAGAGAATAAGCTTCCAGCTACATTTCAAAAAAAAATTCATCCAGCTCTCGATTCAAACTTGAAAATGTCGAAGTTTTAATTCCCTTCGCTTCTGTTCAAATTAAAAATTCTTGAAAATAATGTCATAAAATGGCTATAACTCCGAAAGGCAGGGGGTAGGGTCCAAAAATTGATGAAAATTTTTTTCTGCTCAATATACATCACTTGAGGTGTTTAGGAGCCCAAAAGCTCTACGGGCCAAATTCACCCAAAAATATGTAAAATATGGGAGCAACTTTACTTTTTTTAATAGTACAAATTCTCACAAACAAAATTTGTCTCACTGTACGTATTATTCTAACGAATGTCTGTTTTCTGAAAATCCTCTGGTGGAGGCTCATTTTTTTTTCACGACGTGGTTTTTTACACGTCGAAGTTTTTTTTTCGAGTCAAAATTTTTTTCCAAACGTAATTTTTTTACACCAAAATTGAAAAATTTACCCGTTTACGTAAAATGTTTTTAAACGTTTTCAAGGCTTTTTCCATTAAAACCATACCCCACTAAAAAGGGGCTGAAAATTTTTTATAAAAAGACAATAAAAATAAAAAAATCGACGAATGTCGAAAAACACGTTCATAGATTAAATAATAATAATGCAATGTATGAACAGATTCTCAAGCTCAGGTAAGTTAGTGAATATTAAACAGACGTAAGAATCAAACCATTTTTTATTTGTTATAAAACGCATACGTAGGTTTTCTACCTACACAAAACTCCTCTATATCTACGAAAAAAGAAAAAAAAACACGAATTTTCACAATGTAGGTACCACATAATCACGAAAATTTGTAAAAAAAAACTTCAAAAAGGAGGACATTTCAATTCCAAAATGATGGAATTTTTTCAAACAACTAACTATCAAACGACGATTTTTTTCTGAGAATCATCAATTTTTCAATCCCTCTGGCATATGAAGCTTGAAGTAAGCATATAAGTATAACAAATAGGGGTTGAGGATTTTGCTTTCCTTTCAAAAGACTGAAATATTGATAAAAAATGAAGAAATTTTAGCTTTTTGGATGACATTTTTCAAAAATTTTCGCCATTGGTTCGTTCGGGCTTGATGAATTTAGGAAGCAGTTTTCCCGCTTCAAAATATTTAATTGTCTGGCATGGAAGGGAAAAAGGTTCATACCTACCATCATTTTGGAGCAAAAATTTTTGAAGAAAAATACATCCAAAAGCTGCAATTTTTCAATTTTTTCCGTCAATATTTCAGTGTTGAAAGAGACTCTTGTATATTTTCATTTCACGAGAGATAAGATTTAAAAATTGATGATTTTCAGACAGAAAATAATTCGTTTTTCAAAAATTTGCTAATTTATAACAAAATTTGTCGACTTTGAAAACAGCAAAACCCGATTTACTGCTCACAATATTACGACCAAAGTCTTTAAATAATTTCAGTTTTTAAAAATTTCAACACGCTATAAAATTTTTAAAAAGCTTTTCAAAAGAACAGAAAAATTTATCACAATTGAATACAATCATCTCAACCCCATTTCAATTGTTTAACCGTTGATAAGGCAAGAAAAAATTTGAAAAAATTTCGTACTAAATCTCAAAGACATTATAGTTTTAATGATTCCGTGGAAAATGATCAAAATTTCACAAGTTACCTACCAATAGTGATATCAAAACGAATAAAAAATATCATGCAATTTTTTTTCAAAAGAAGTCATTAAAAACGTGAAATAATAAAAAACTGGTGCTAGTAAATTGTATGAAACTGAGAAACAATTATTTCAACATTTTAATCTTTCAAAATTTTGAACAATTTAAATATTTATTTAGAGCATCTAGTTAATATTTTATAAAAATTATTCGAAATACATTTTATAAAAGGTTACTGAAATTTCACAAAAATTACTCCAAGAATAATGAGTTTACCTTATTCATATTTTCTTTCAATAAATAGGTACTTACTGAAGTACACTTTTTCAATAAAATTTATTCGATATTATGGATACAATTTACGATAATTTCAGTGACGCTCGTAATTTAGAACTATTTTTACGAAATTTTCAACAGCGATATTTATTAAAATTAGCTAAAAAATTGACATCAGAATTTAAGAAATTTCACGAAAATATTCTAATAATAAATTAATTCATTACTTTTCAAAAAATAATATTTGAATGTATGTTGAACAATTTTTTTAATAATTTATCCAACTTCGTTATTGTGAATGATTCTTATAAAATTTTAAACAATTCGTCAAATTTCGTCTTCGTCACATCTGAGTAATCCATAAAAATATCTGTCAAAATTTAGGAATACCGCTCAAACGATTTCATCATAACAGTTTCCAAGATCTTCACAATTGCGTTAAACATTTCTTGACAAAATTTTTCAATTTTTTTTTCGAAAAATTGAGTTGCTTCTTCTTCAGTTTTAGTTTTCCTCAGTGGCGCAGCGAAGTATTTCTCGGGGGGAGGAGGGGGGATCTCGATTTTTCCAACTTCGAAACTGAAATTTTCCAACTTTAGAGATGAAATCATAAACACGCCCAGAAATTATTCAAGGGAGGGATTGAGAATTCGAATAAAAATGGGGGTGGGGCACCAACAGGTTCGAGCAAAGAAAAATTGGAAAATTGTGGCATTTTTTGGAATAAACAATCAATACACTAAACTTGAATAAAAAATTGACCACTTTTACTTTGAAATTATTGAAGGAGAAATATGATGAGAAAAAATTTGATTTTCAAACATCGAAAATAAAAAAAAATATAATAAAATCAGTTGAAATAATTTTGAGGAGAAATACGAAAAAACCACTTAAGTAGGATTTAGATAAAATAAAATAAGGCTGAGCGCAGCGAGGTCAAAGAATTTAAAAAATTTACAACTGGGAGGTAATTTCAGTTGGATTATGATTTCAGAAAAGGGGACGTTTTCCCAAAAACCCCCCTTTTTTTTTTTTTTTTTTTTTTTTATTTTAGATCAAATTAGCCAACTTTTTTTCTCATTTTGAATCGATTTTGCCAACTTTTCCCATTTGAGACGAATTTGCCAACTTTTTCTACAACCATTGTGTCGGGGGGAGGGAGGTGAGTCGTCCCCCAAACCCCACATTCGCTACGCCCCTGATTTTTGTCCCCCTCTCAAAACCCTTTTCATTTAATTTCACAATCTTTGCGAATTTCTATGAAGGAAAAATCAATTTTTCATAATTTTTTATAGAATATCAAAATCTATTCAGATAATTCAATTCTTAAATTTCACATAAAAACAATAAATTCATGAAATTCCATAAGATTTAACCTAAAAATGATACGTTTTCAAGACCATCTCCACTCTCTCATTCCGAATCAGTGAAAAATCACTGATAAACAGACAGAATTGCAGCACAAGAAAAATCAGTGAAATTCGCTGATTTTCAGCGATTTTTCACTGATTATTCAAAGAATTTCACAGATTTTTCAGTGAATTTCATTTGATTTCCAATGATTTTCTTTCACTGACTTCCTTTCAGTGAAAAAAATTTCACTGATTTATTACTGTGCTGCATTTCTGACTGTTTTTCAGTGATTTTTGATAAATTTCACCGATTCAGAAATGAGAGAGCACCAAAAATCAAAATCTCCCACTTACTCAATCAACCATCAACTCATCAGCGGTAAAAATACCCACCTCAGCAACCCTCATCTTTTCAAATCCCCAGTCACTTTTAATCTACGTTCTACGTCTTAAACAAATATCAAAGTCATTTTAGCTCTTCATCTATACCAATTTGAATTTCTATACCAATATCAAGAAACCAGGTACTTATCACGTCGGATTTAAGAATACGAGATTATAATACATATCAATAGTGTTTAGTTTTCCATACGGTAAGCATTTAATTTCAACGTAGCAGACGTTAATTCCAACACCAACGTCAGAATTTTTACAATTTACATCTACATCGGTATACAGGTTATTTTATCAATAAAGACGTATACCAAAAATACATCAGATTAAAATCTAATCTACATTTTATGGAGTCGCAGACAGCACGAAAAAATGTATACAAACATACAACGTCGACAAATCATAATCAATTCAAATTTCCAACATCAATAGTTTTTTCTACCAAATGATAACCTAATCAACGTGATACTTTGAAAAATCTCTACATATCAATCGATCTTGCTCAAAACACCTCAATCCTTCTCCAACTTCATCACCAACTTTCAAAAATCCCCCTAAAAAAATCAGAAGAATTTATTCAATATTCTCCCCAATTCGATTTCAAAAAATCACACGTCATCCAAACGAAGAATTAACCACTGCACTCCGCTCGAGGATCTCTCGTAAACTATTTTTGGTAAATACCAAAAAAAATTTCCAATTCCGGGCACGTTTTTATGTGTTTAAAACTTCAACGGCTGTTTTATTTGTACTCGAAAGACTTGATAATTCCAGCTTTACGACTTCCTAATCTCACCGCGGGGTATAACGATATTAAATTTTAATAGCTTTATGCGTTCTCCGGCCTATTCGCGGCTTATCCCTTAATTTAAATACCTCCTGACATTTTTGTCTTTTTTTAAAAACCCATACTGCAGATAATATTTAACAGATAACTCAATTAAAATACGTACTTACATTTTAAAAACGACGAGCAATCGACGATTAAATATGGGAAAGCTCTGGACGAAATTGAAGGTTCGATGCTTCGCGACACTCAAAATTCGAATTATTTTTGGGAAAAAATTTGATAACAAATCTACATTCTAAAATTAAATAATACTGATAATTTACACATACGAAGAACCCGCGTTAACACACCAACACAATGTGAATGAACTCGACTAAACTAAAAGCTCGCACACGAAAAACACCAGGAAGAAAATGAGGATAAAAAATAGACGAATAAAGGGAGTAATTTGCTCGGCTTTAACGATGACGATCGATAAGCGTAGTCGCGCGCAGAATCACCCTTTAGTTAAAAATTATACCCTCCTTATACCAAGGTATAAAACTATTCATCGATTGTACAAACACGAAAATTTTAACGCCAATTACGATCGCTTCGGCCGGTCTTCACCAAATTACGTATTCGTACTCAACGACAGAATGATCTGAAGAAACTAAGTCACCACTCGCAGCATCATCGATACAGACTGTATGGCATTTCTTATCACAGAAACGTGCTCGATGAAGGCTCTCCAAACAAAATCGGTGGAGGTACTCGTAAACACCGCAGCTTTGGCGCGAGGTGATCATAAGTTCCATCTATTGCCGTCCCACCTCCTCCTCCTCTCATATACCTACCTAAGTCTTCGATAACGCCTTCTTGTCTCTGGTTTCATTCGGTGGTTCTCACACTTATGTATTGTCCACCAGTCTGTACATTTTTTTCACGCGTAGGGAACGTTTTCAGGAGAAAAAATTCTTCCTCGATTTGATCGTTTTACGTCGAATTTCTCGGAGATTGGAGAGAAGTTCCGCCAGAACATGGTAGGACCAGAATTACCCATGAAAGTGAAAGACAGAAAGGGATCATTTGTCCAGAGAGATGAAATTTTGTGCTGGCTCATTTCGAAAAAATCACCTCAGCAGCAGGAAGACTTGAAGTTATAGGTGTTTTCTGTTTTGGTTTTGAAACAATTTGATAAAAATTTCAGCTTTTTTGAATCGAGCAAATCTCTGATTTCAAATGAATTTAATACTCGCAATTTCCCTCTTAAAAGACCTTGCAAAATGAATTTTCACATTTTCAGACTTCCAAAGACATCCTAATTTTATAAGGCTTATTTTCGATTGACATCAAAAGTCTTGTTTTTTTTTTAGAAATAAACCAAAAAAAAATTGAAGTAAATTTTTGAGTCAATGTAGATTTTTCAAAAAATGGAGAGTAGAATTATCAAAAAATTGTGAAACGTCGAATCATTCTACCAAGAAATTTGAACACTTATTATGGCAAATAACCCTACATTTAGAATTTCTGAAATATGAAAAAATTGAAAAATTCACCTCACCAGGACTTCTTTTGACAAAAATGAAAAATCCTTGGGCTCTTTTAAATTTCACTTAATTTTTCTCACAAATTATTTAGAATTTTTGGCGAAAAAATTTGAAGAATTTTTCGAACAATATAAATATTATAAGTTGACTCAAAAAAAGATGAAATTTCATGGAAAAAATTCTGAACCCCTTTTTCTCACCATTTCACTTTAAAAAAAGTTGAATTTTCAAATCAACACTTCGATGTATCTTCAGTATACATTTTTTTAAATTTCCCTATTGAGACTATAGATTTGAGAATATTATACGATCCTTATTTTTATGAGAATTATCTTCGAGTTACCTAACGTCTGTTTTGAAATTTTTTGGAATTCATGGAAAAAAATTCGGGTCAATTTTTGAACCAATATGTGAGGGCGCATGGGAAAAAGGACCACACGACCAAAAGTGAACTTTTGCTGAAAAAAGCGTTTAAAGTTGAGAATATTTTTTTCGTTATATTACGGTTTCACTCGAGGTTGCCAACCTCACTGATTTTTCAATTGAAATCAGTGATTTTTCAGTATTTGAAAAAGTTTGGCGATTTTTTCAGTGATTTGAAAATTTTAGTGATTTTGGTGATTTTTTTATTGTTTTACCAGGTCTACTTTTCAATTTACAGTGATTTTTGTGATTTTTGATGAAAAATATTTTTAAAAAAGTTCAGAAACATCCATTTTTCTGACGATTTTGATATTTTTTTGCCTACTTAAGTGATTTTGACAATGAATACAGTGATAAAAGTGATATTTCAAGGATGAGTTTAATAATAAAAATGATTTTTTGAATGACTTCTGGAGAAAAAATAGTGATTTTAGTGATTTTTTGAACAAATTGGATACGGTGATTTTTAGTGACGCGTTTTTAAACCAAAATAGTGATTTTTCGAAATCTCGGTTGGCAACCCATTGGTTTCAGTTCTAGGTTACCTACCAGCGTTGCCAACCTCAGCGATTTCTCACTGAAATCAGTTGTTTTTCAGCTTTTGAAAAAGTTTAGTGATTTTACTGATTTTTTGAAGATTTCAGAGATTTTAGTGATTTTTCACTCTGTTTCCAGGTATACTTTTCAATTCTCAGTGATTTTTGTGATTTTTGATAAAATATATTTGAAAAACGGCCATTTCTGGCGATTTTGAAATTTTTTATTAACTTTTATAGAGTGATTTTTGAGGATGAATACAAAGATAAAGTGATATTTGAACAACTTTTGGAGAAAAAAAAAAAAACAGTAATTTTAGTGAATTTTGAACAAATTGGTTACAGTAAATTTTAGTGGTGCGTTTTTTTTTTTGACCAAAATAGTGATTTTTCGAAATCTTGGTTGGAAACCTTGTTACCTACCAACATTTCAACCTTGAGGGATACTGGCATGTGATGACGTCATATTACGTGTCTGCATCTTGGAGGAAAAAAGGTAGACATTTTTAACTTTTGGAAATTTTTAAGTTTGGGGTTTTTTTGCTTAAAAGCTGGAATATCTCTTTTTATTTTGAATAATATTTAGAGGTCTGGGACCAGTTCCATTCGATTTTTGAAGATTTTTTTTCAAAAATTGGACAAAAAAGTGAATAACGAAAAATTGGTCGGGTGGTCCCTTTTTTCATGCCTCTCACATAGATTTTTCAAAAAGAGAGAGTAGAATTTTCAAAAATTGTGAAGCTCGAATCATCCACCAATAAATTTACCAAAATAAATGTGCAACAATCTCACTTCTAGAGTTCCTGAATTATGAAAAAAATTGACAAATTCATCTCAGGAGGACTTGCATGGCAAAAATGAAAATTCTTGGGCTCGTTTAAATTTCACCTATTTTTTCTCACAAATTTTTTACCATTTTTTGAAAAATTTGAAAAATTTTCAAACACTAATAAAATATTATAAAATTTATAAATTGGCTCAAAAAATTAAAATTTCATCACAAATTTTTTAAGCCCCCTTTTCCTCACCATCAAAAGTTCAAAAAAAATGAAATTCTTCACCAATTTACAAATCAAACTTTTCAATCATCATTGTAACCCAAAACCAACAGGAAAAAAATCACTTCATGCTTTCTTTTCACAACACAATACGCAATGCCCGCTCCACTATTCATTATTTTCAACCACCATTACCTCATTCACGTGTCTCTTCTTCTTTACATTTTTTTCAATTCCCTATTCAGACAACCGGAGGGTTAAACATAACACAAGTAGTTCATTCTTCGCACCCTCGCCACCGTCAACAACTTCAAACCCTTCGTACTACTTTTAGCCTCGACGAGGGGCAATGAAGGGAACCAGGAGTATCTTTCCACAGGTGTGTGCTGTATGTTAGACCGATACAGTAAAAAACCCCAGTACAAGGGTGAATTTTGCTTTAGGTTCGGTAAGGTTATGGTTTTTCAAAGAACGTCTGGGAGGTGGAAGTAGATTTAAACGAGAGCATTTCAGGGGCTTTATTCGCGTACTCGCGTAAGCCGAAGGTATTACCGCCAGAGCCAATGGAAAATAGAAAGGAAGCTGCGATAGAGGAGTGAAAGCGAAAAGGTAAACTTTAGGGAGGTGTTTGGAAACGTTTCCCTTTATTTTACAGCCGCGAAAAAAAAAAAGGTGTATGCGTTTGGGTTTGTTACGCTAAGTACCGTCCTACCACTTTACAATTTGAAACGAGGGTCGCGAAAAAGACTGCTGCGACGTATAGCGATACAATTTCTCCTCTTTTTTTACAACGATTGTTACTCTGACGGTTTCTCCTTGTTATTCGCGGCGTATTCCACATTTGTAGATTTTTAGGGTTGTTGATGTTTTTTCCTTGTATTTTTAGTGAAAAAAAAATATAGCCAATCTGAATTTTTATGTTAATTCATTACGCCCGTCACACACTATAGCTACGCTATGTTCTGTTATCAGCTATTGCACCTGTATTCCCGCCTTGATAAAAATAAATGCATTCTATGTTGTTTGATTATTTTTTATTTGAATTAATCTCGTATGTTGACCAATTAACCATGGATAGCGAAACTGAAATTAATGATAATGTACATATTGTTGAGGTGGTAGAGGGGGGGTGCAGATTGCCGTGGCAGTGGAGGATCCATATCTATTAATTCTGTTTTAGCCGAAAAACCAAAAACCATTGAAAAAATCCAAGTCAAAAGGAACTCCTGAGCAGCTATTGGCTGCTCAGGTATTTTCATAAGCTGTTTGAAAAATAATTACCCCATGACAACCCCCCCCCAAGAGAATATTTTCTCCTTTTTTCGAACTCTCAAATCAATTTGAAGTGGGTTCCAGACAATTCGGACCCTCAAGAAAAAACTCCGAGTAGAAAGACCCACAACGCTGAATTAATTTTTTCTCAATTTTGTCTAGAAAAAAAAAAGATATGCTTATAACAGCTATCAAAGGAAGCCCAGAAATCTATAATACCAAGCATGAACGCTATAAGGACACAAAATTGAAAAACGATCTATGGGCAACATTTGCCAAAGAATGCAATTTCATTGATGGTAAGTTTTCACTGCAAATAAGAAATAAATAAATATTACTGAAGTTAATGTGAATACCTATATTTTCCATATGTTTGAATACCTAAATCAATTATGTCTTAGTATAAAATGGGAAAAATCCAACAAATTTTCTTGAAAAAAAAACAACACCAAAATGCATGTTCTTTATGAGTAATTAGCAAATTAAATTTTCAAAACGTTATAGCGAATTTGAGATACAATAATTAATATTTTCCTCTTCGTACTGCCTCCTCCTGCCATGGAAGTACATCTTTGTTTACAAAATATTCTTTGTATAGCTCACGGATTTCATAAGCCTTTCGACTTGATCTTGATTTAGTTCGAGGTAAATCTATGAATTGGTCAACCGGATCTGCAAAATCTTCGGCTGGAATATCTCGTACTTCTTCTTCATATATTTTTTCATTTCGCCTTAAATAATTGTGTAATACACAAGTGGCTTTGATTAATTTTTGTACAACTGCAGGTTGTAGTTCCAAAGCTCTTTTATAATTCGAAAACGAGCTGAAAGTATGCCGAAGGCACATTCGATCGTTTGTCTAGCATGGCTCAGTCGATAATTGAATATGCGATTGGGCATATCATTGATTGTGCTTGAGCCGGGGTAAGGGCGCATTAAATTTTCATGCAGTCCAAAAGCAGCATCACCCACAAAAACAAAAGGCATGTCTGGTCCATCGCGAAATAATGGAGATGGTTTAGGAATGTTTAGTTTTTCCGGATCCAGAGTACATTTTTTTCCCAAAGTTACTGTTACGAAATACAAAACCGTCGCTAAATCTTCCTTTACTCCTGCATCAATGAATGTAAATTTATAACTCGCATCAGCGCCCGCCATCAAAACAATAGAAAATGATTTTTTATAGTTTGAAATTATCGCTTCCACTACGAAGTGGTTTCCTCAAAATGACATGTTTACCATCAATTGCTGATATACAATTCTTTAAAACGCCAGCGTGCATGAAATTCGGAAGCTTTTTTCTTCCAAAATTCTTCATCTGGTTCGGGAAGGTAAATTGGCTGCATTCGGTTCCATATGCTTTCACAGACCTCTCTGACAATTAGAGATATAGTAGATTCTCCCATACGAAAATGAAAAGACATATCTCTGTATTATTTACCTGAAGCCAAAAATCTGTAAAAAAAATATATATATATAAATAATTCATTAATCATCAAGTAAGTATTAAATAAGTTTGCTAATTTGTTGTACTGTTTCTATTATTTATATTACTGCTTTCTTTTGTATGTGTAAAGCAAAAGAGGCGAAGAAAACTTGGAAGTCGCTTAAAGATGGGTATAGGAATTATCTTCAAAGACTGACGACAGCCAGCGGGTCTAAGGCAAAAAAAGTCCATCTTTGGAAATTCGCAAAAGAATTAGAGTTTATAAGGGATCAAATGGAAAAATAGGAATGTGAAAGTTCCTCAAATGTATCGCCTCCAACTATTCTTCCCGACCTTGATAAAACCGAATACGACAGTGAAGATGAATATGAAGAAGATAGGAGGAGTACCATGTAAGTTGGACACAAATCCTAAGTAGTATAATTTGAATTTTGCCACAAATGTAATTGATTTTTCAATTTTTTCCAGCTCTGGGAAATCAACTGCCTCCAGTAAGAAAAGATCGGATGTACTTGATGAGGCAATCTTGGCTTTTATAAGTAGTCAGTCAAATGAAAATGAGGTGGAAGAGGATCCTTTAAAAATATATTTTCTAAGTGTTTATAGTGCCGCGAAAAGTTTCCCAAAAATGGAGCAACTGAAACTAAAAAGATACATAAACACCAAATTGTTAGAAATCGAAGAAGATCTTTCTTTTAGTATAGTCGCATTATGTAAAAAAAGGAGTTCTGCTCGATCGGAATGTTAAAAGCAATTTGATGATTGATCCTTAATCTAGACTGTATAACGAACAAATTAAGCTTGGATGCCATTTTTTTGACCCCCTCCCCTCCCGAGGATCCACCCCCTATTCTTAAAATCGTTCTAACTCCGAATGATTTCATCCGATTTCGATTTTTTTCGACTCTAATGATAGCTAAAAGGGTTCTGCACATCTTTTGTTATTACAAAAATTTTGAAAACCCCATAACCGGATCGTCAAATTTCCAAAAACAGTCATAAATTATGTTCAAATTTTCATTTTTTGCCATTTTCATCAAAAATAAACGAAATACAATGAAACTTGTTATAATAAAAGTTGTTTAGAATGGTAAAATGAGTGAGTATATGTAAGGTGTTTTTTCAAAAAGTGCTGCCCTACCTCAGGGTCCACCCCCCTTTTCAAAAATCCTTGTAACTCTGGCACATCTTATCTGATTCCAATTCAATTCCAAATGATGGCCGAAAGGGGTTCACGCATTTTTGTTATTATTAAAATTTCTAAAACTGATCTTCCGAGTTGTCAACTTTCAAATAACGGTCAAAAACGTTTTTCGCAATTTTCATTATAGGTGGGGGGGGGGGAGGTTTTGGGAGATGATGAAATCGATTTTTTAGAGAGTGCATAGAGAATCCGTCATGTATAGCTGAATGTGAAATCTCAATTTCAGTCCGCCTTTATCGCCCAAAAAAATTGGAGATTCTAGAAAATAAATTATTTCAAATGTTTTCTCGACAAAAGTACTTCCTAAAATAGTTACGACTGACAAGAATTTTTTTTTCGTTTCAAGAGCTGACAAATACAGGCACCAAATGTGCACAACCCCCTGTAAAGGGACGCGACCCATTTTTGGGAAGTGTCTGATTTTACTGTAGTAAGTAGAAGGGTTGAAATTTAAACTTTTTTTATCGTTACCAAAAATCAAAAAATAAATGCTGTGTTGGGTAGAATTATGACCCATAGGTAAATATTACAAAAAAAAATCTCGTCGGCTGTAATTTTTTTAGGAAGTACTTTTGTCGAGAAATCATTTGAAATAATTTATTTTCTGGAATCTCCTATTTTTTTGGGCGATAAAGGCTGACTGAAATTGAGATTTCACATTCAGCTATACATGACGGATTCTCTATGCACTCTCTAAAAAATCGGTTTCATCATCTCCCAAAACCTAAACCCCCCCTATAATGAAAATTGCGAAAAACGTTTTTGACCGTTATTTGAAAGTTGACAACTCGGAAGATCAGTTTTAGAAATTTTAATAATAACAAAAATGCGTGAACCCCTTTCGGCCATCATTTGGAATTGAATTGGAATCAGATAAGATGTGCCAGAGTTACAAGGATTTTTGAAAAGGGGGGGGGAGGGTGGACCCTGAGGTAGGGCAGCACTTTTTGAAAAAACACCTTACATATACTCACTCATTTTACCATTCTAAACAACTTTTATTATAACAAGTTTCATTGTATTTCGTTTATTTTTGATGAAAATGGCAAAAAATGAAAATTTGAACATAATTTATGACTGTTTTTGGAAATTTGACGATTCGGTTATGGGGTTTTCAAAATTTTTGTAATAACAAAAAATATGCAGAACCCTTTTAGCTATCATTAGAGTCGAAAAAAATCGAAATCGGATGAAATCATTCGGAGTTAGAACGATTTTAAGAATAGGGGGGTGGATCCTCGTGAGGGGAGGGGGTCAAAAAAATGGCACCCAAGCTAAATTTGTTCATTATACAGTCTAGATTAGGGATCAATCATCAGATTGCTTTTCACATTCCGATCGAGCGGAATTCACTATGCGACTGTACTATTTGTTGAACAATGACTTGTAATCGAGTTTCAAATAGTATATTATGCAACAAGGGAGATAAAGTGATTTTCGACGAATTTTGAGGTTTATTGCCCGAGCGAAGCGAGGGAAATAACTCAAAATCGTCGAAAATCATTTATCTCCCGAGTTGCATACGATATTTTTCATTGTAGAGGGAGTAAAAGTCGAGTTTGAGCACTCGAGCGATTCGCGAGAGGGAGTAAAAGTAGACTTTTACTCCCTCTACAATGAAATAAATTTTTATACTAATTATTACGAATGATACTTATTTATTTACCTAAGACAAACAGTCAGTCTTTCCTCCGATGAAATTGGTTCACGGAATCTTGTATACTGCTTGGTTATGCCATCTTTTACCAGGGCATGGATCTCTCGGAATTCTTCTCTTGTAACTCTCAGATAACGTTTATATTCGATATCATTCAACTGAGGTACCAAAGCATGAAATTCTCCATACAGATGTCGAAATAAACGAAACTCAGTTACCCAAATTGAGCGATCATAAGTCCTTCGTCTGATCTTTTGACGCCAAAGAAGTAGAATGAGAAGCGTTTTCAGCTGGCGTTTCCGGCGACTTGAATTTAACTCCTTCAAAACCAATTCAATAATTATATGTAGGACAATGTTATATGATACAGTTTACAAATTATAAAATCAAATAACTTACCATAATACATGGAATTCAAACTGCAAACTGTTTCTTTCGTATCGTATATTTTGGTGAATTCGAACACAAATCAATGATTTTATCACTTTATCACTTATCAGTAAACTTCTACAAACCAATCCACCAATCACAAACAAGCTACGGTTTTTTAAACATAGCCAGTTTTTGTAGAT